>JANAVB010023000.1:2967093-2973648 GCA_029216955.1 Iris pallida | reverse complement strand
TCTCGCCGTCGGCGGCGTCCGCCCAAGCCATCTTCGGCCCCCTCTATCCTCGGGCCTCCGTCGGGATCCCCCCCGGCTCGTCGCCCCCGCCTCCCGCGGCCCTCCTAACTGTATCATCGCCCTGCTCCTCGGCCCCCTCCGGCCTTCCTCCTCCCGCGCCTGCGCGCCCTTCTCCCGCGTCGTGCCTCGGTCGCAGCGACTCCCTCTGGCCTCCCCCCGCTCCGGCGCACCCTCTTCCCGCCGCCCTCCTCACGCCAACCCCTCGGCTGTTGTCTCTTCCGGCGTACCCTCGGAGGTTGCCTGCGGCGGCCTCTCCGTCGTCCTCCCTCCGGCGAGCTCCGCCCTCCTGCGTGGACAGGCTCCTCCGCCTCATACGACTCAGGAGCTTCCGGCGCGAGCTAGAGGCCACCCCCCCCCCCATCCGCCTCTCTTGACCGGCCCCATCTCGCGGGCTCCGGCGGCCTCCGAGCCGCCCCGTGATCCTGCCGGACCCGCCTCCTCGTCTCCCCGTCACCCCCCGTGGGCGCCTCCCGGCTCTCCCCCTCTCCTTGACCGACGTTTGCTCCTCTTCCGCGCCGACCTCCCCCGCCGGTTCTTCCGTCGGTCCTCGGGCCGCGGGACCTCTCCGGCCTCTGCTCCCGGCCTCCTCCCTCCGGGCCGGCCCCCGATACTGTCCCCCACTTCCGATCAACCAACCGCCCCACCCCTCGGTTTCCCCGCTGGTGCACCTGCACGCGGGGGGGGGGGCGAGACCATCGTTTCGCGCACCCTCCTTGGGCAGTGCGCTCCGTGATCGGGCTGCGTGCCTATTGGGCCTTGCGCCCACACCATCCCAACGTTTGAATATTTTGCTTTATTTTGAAATTTCAATTTTTGAAATTTTAAAACAGCCCGTAGCATTTTCTTCATAATTTCTAATTAGGTGCTTGTCTCATGTTTGATTGTTTGTACCTGCTCTATTAGGCCCTTTTGTCTTTTGGCCGTTACCTGTGTAATGCTCTTAATGAGCCCTGTTGTTTTTTCAATAAAATGTCCTTTAAAATATATATATATATATATATATATATATATATATATATATATATATATATATAGAAAAAAAAAAAAAAAAAAATATATATATATATATATATATATATATATATATATATATATATATATATATATATATATATATATAGATATATGTGTGTGTGTGTGTGTAAAAAAAATGTATATAAAATAATATATATATATATATATATATATATATATATATATATATATATATATATATATATATATATATATATATATATATATTTTATATATGGATGAGTGGGTATATATATATATATATATATATATATATATATATATATATATATATATATATATATATATATATATATATACCCACTCATCCGTATACTATATATATCACAAATTCAATATAGACAATAAAATATTTTAAATATGAACAATATTTATAATGTAGAATTATTAATTTATATACTAATCTATATATAAATAATTACAATTATATTGCTATATATGAAAATATATATATATATATATATATATATATATATATATATATATATATATATATATATATATATATATATATTTTCATATATATATATATATATATATATATATATATATATATATATATATATATATATATATATATATATATATATATATATATATATATATATATATATATATATATATATAAAGCCTAGTTTTGTATCAGGAATACAATCATATCTATGCACATGTATATACCTATATAGCCTACATAAATCCCAAAATACATCTTTAAGGAAACATTCACTATAATTATCAAATAAAACATTATTGGTATTTTTATATGGAAATTATTTTATATATATATATATATATATAGACATTTATTAAATAGGATATATATATATATATATATATATATATATATATTTTGTAACCTTTCTAGCTAAAATATAAAGACATTTATTAAATAGGCATACATATGTGGGTTTATACAATCTAAAACCCCAACTCCACAAATATATGTTAAGAAAATCATTTACCACATTATCGACTGAAATATTTTATATTTATATATATTTTAACAAGAACTTCGAATATAACCATAATTTGTAATATGGCCTACTAGGCCACAAAATAAAATAAACTAGATACCAACCATACATCTACATAGATGTCCTTAGACACACTACCCGAATACATGGGCTTGGGCTTGGTTCCGATCAAGTCCGGACCAGTTTGGTACAACCGGGCCAGTTAAACGTCAAATAATATTAATAATGAATAATTAAACTATTTATAATGGTCATGTCACAACTTAGCCTGGTTTTCCTAGTTAGGACATCACTACGGCTCGGTCTTCCCTGGCATGGCTAATACACTAGTCAAGGCACGCCACTATACTATCTGTGCCACGATTTTTAGTCACCTTATACTCCAAATTTAATCATGATTAAAGCTCTCTATCGTAATAATTAACTAATTAATTATTTATAACCTTCTAAAAATCTCCATTTAAATAAAATAAATAATAATAAATAATATTTCAAAATTTTTGGGAAGGGGAGCTACAAATCTATCCACCTTAAAAATAATTTTGTCCTCGATATTTAAAGGAAGAGTCCATAAATTATGATAGAAGACGGGTTCCATTAGCTATCATCTATTCTCATGGTCATTTCGTACTACAAATTCTTGAGGATTTCTACCCACCTTTGGTCACACTACTCCCTCAATTCTCATGTCGCTAAAACTTTATAATCATCCAACTAATCGCTAAAATTTCTATTAATAGATATCTACTGCTTATGGCATTTATAATCCTCTCCTATCTATCAAATAACCCAAAATTTAACAAGCAACAAATTTGCACAAGTAGCTAAGAAATATTGATAAATTCTAATAAGCATGACCATACGTCGCTCTGAAATAGGAAGGACAGGGATATAAGGAAAGATAATCGAGAGCAAATATGAAGTTTCAAGAGCGGTAGAGAGTATCCAATGATGCAGATAGAAAGGTAGTTTACGAACCATTGACTTATTTGCTAGATTGGGCTACTCTAGACCAGTCACTTGCTAAATCGAAGAACCCTTCGTTTCTTAGAGGGTCTTAAAATCTATGCAATACAAAATTTTGTTCCCGCAATTAATCCAAACAAGGTTCCATAATGGAACAAAATTTGAGAAGTCAAGATGGTACTCGTTTCTGTGGTTATTTAAACACACGAGCAAGGGATATAAATACAATACAAGATCGTATCGCGACTTTCAGGTAGATGGAATAATGGTTACGAATGACATCACATTCTAAGAGGTAGAGACTACATAATAGGCATAGGGACCTATTTCAAATAGTTTGGTTTTATAGTCCAAATATGGTGGTATGTATGGATGGATTTTACTGGGTCTTAATAGATTCCTAGATTGGACAGCAATCATTGGTTGGATGAACCTTAGATTTCAATCTATATTGACTGGACAAGATCCCAATGATAAAACTATTTCTGCTATGTTAGGGTAACCTAGAATAGGTTTTCACCCAAGTGGTTGAGCTAGTTGCCAGTCAGGTTGGTTAGCTAGGTTCCTAAAGCCCAAAAATGCGCCTTCAGTAACTTTTGTGTTTAAGTAGCACATGAGACCTCAATTGGGTGGCACACTAGTACTATTTGCGTAGTGGGCTTCGAGTATATCACAACCATATATTAGGTCGAATGAATTGAGTCAAGGTTGAGGCTCTAGTGGAAGTCGGAAAGTATACCGGTATTATGGTAAGGTTATAGCTAGTCCTTTTGACCTGAAAGCCGTACCTCAGAAATAGAGTACAAGGGAACGGGTTTGAGTGGGACATGATATACCTAGATGAAGGTGGACTCGTCTAGATCTTGCATAATAAATTTGTTGGTAGGTAACAGCTGGTCTCGTGCTCCGAATATTAATGACACGGCCGGGGGAAGTGGGAGTCCATGGGGCACTAATTATCATCCTAATGGAAATTATTCTAACCAATCGGTAATCCTCATATATCCCAAAATTTTAGAAGGCTTACAGTCTACTCACCTTAGAAGCTAGGACATGGTTTTAGGAATAATGAGGTTAGAAGAATTTCAAAGTCCGGATATTGTACCTCGACTCTTGTTAATAAAGAATAAGGCACAACGTAACGGGATACGATAGATATAAGTCAAGTCAAGGATCGTTCCTCAATAAATGAAAAACGAATGACACATGGTCGATAAAATAGAAGGATCTACACGTCCATAGTACACAAGAGTTATCGACGGGATAACCAACTCTAAGGTACATCATATGAAGAGACTTCTAACAACTGAGTCGTGAATTTCTATTTGTGTCAAGCCTGCCAGACTATTGTCACAAGAGTTCTAGTGGTATGGATGTAGTGATCATGTATTACTGATGATAACTGGTAGATCATAATATGACAGGGTATTTAAGCTATGGTATTGGCTAAGCTAGTGACCGTGGTGTCCCAATACTATTTAGGTCTTAATAATAAAATTTACATAACTATGGTAATATTTGTTGAAAACCAATCTCGGGATGGGTGTCTACCATAGTCATGGTAAATGATTGTCCTTACCTTTGTCTATTCATCGCGTGTCTAAACTGTGGGCTTTGGTCGAGGAAAGGTTGGGTTAAGGCTTAAGGGTTGCTAGCTAAAGAAAGCTTCAAGCAGAGACTCACAACAATTAGTTTCTTGAGAATAGATACTCCTAGGTTGGCATTTTGACTAAGGGTAAAACCCTAATCATTCTCAAATTCAGATGGCTAGAAGGTCCCAATAGTAGTTTAAGGGTCGAGAGAAGAACGAGTAACTCAAGACAAGGTTTTAGTCACATGGCTGGCCGATGGTAGCTACACTTGTGTATACAACGATCATAGCCGTGGGGGATACTTTGTATCTATCTATCAATTACGAGCTTTCGTCTTTCCAAATCAGTGAAAGACAAAAGCAATAAGGAGTTCAAGGAAGATGTCATCGAATACAATTACGTGATTTAAGGGCGAATATATAATTCAAGAGGAATTGTCAATACAGTCGCGAATGAGATCCTGGATACCTCTATATTTCAATCCACGTAAGGTTATTAAATAAAGAGCGAACCAAATGCATCATGGTTGATCAGACCGTAATACATTGATTCTGATTAGACAATATGTTAGTAGGCGTCCCCAATAAACATATGTCTTGAATCAAGCTTGATAAAAGATTAAGCTTACAAAAATAGGTTAGAATAGCAGCATTGGTAGAGATAGTCAAAATACAAGTATGCGAGATTTTTGAAAGGAGGCACAAGTGGTTTGAGTTTTGGGAGAATCAAAGCCTTACCTGGTGTTCTTGCTTATATATTCATCCTACTATCTTCTTATCCATAAGGCCTTGGTCGACTAATGGGTTATGGACCTCTAAATTATATATTCTAGGTAAACCTATTAGTGTCAGTCAATTACCTCGTTAATATATCACAAGGACCACGGAATGCTAGGTTGGGAGACACGCTATCCAACTTATAAAACTTTTACTAGTATTGGCTTTGGGTCTTCTGGGACATACAGGACATTTTCCTATCCTCTATAGTATCCTAAACTTGTAATCACGTTTGAAGTCATTTTACCGAGAATTATGTCTCGCCCGTATACTCTGGCGGTGGTAAACCCCTGGTTCCATGATTCAAATGTGATATGCTATCAGAGACTCTACCTTATATTGACACAAGGTCTAAAGAGGTCAACGAAGATATAGTTTTAGCAATGTTCCATAACCTACGATTCTTGAAATAATTCCCACTCTATGGGTCGTGCCTCGCCAGTGCGCTGCTGGCTACAGTGAACCCACACTCCATTCTCAAGTAATTGGCGACAATGTGCTGCTGTCTAGCCATCGCAATCGTTAAAATTACTCCAACTATATTCCTAAGAACTTCAAGGAGCTGCTAGAGGTTCAAACTAGTTGACTATGATAAAAAGCGTAAACATCTGCCTATAAGTCTCAATCCTTAAAGTAAAAGATTGATCGGGGAGGAAATAACTGAAGACAAGAGAAGTAAGAACATCATAATCTTTATTTTATATGTATTTTAATTGGTTGAGGGAAAACTTTGAATCAATCTACCTCGAGATTCATATATGAATAACATAATCAGGAATTATAAATTAATTCCTTACAGCAAAATAGGATTTTAAATAGGCAATTCTAACTTATAATATAAGGTTTATATCTAATAGAGCAAAGGAAAATTGAACAATTTATCAAGATTAGAGCCTTAATTTTAGGAAAATCTAACTTACCAAGTGAATAGTACATCCATATTGGATCACATCGTCATATCAAAAGTAATAGTCTTTCTATAGAGATCTGGCAAGCTATCTAAATCTAAATTGCATGGCCTATCTGACAAACTTAACTACCCAATGGTCAATTTGAACAAGGAACTCCTAGTCCTATTCATTCTCTTAAATCAATTTAATTCTAAGTTGTGAATGAGCATTTTCTAGTCGCAGGCTCGTAATAGTACGACGA
>JANAVB010023000.1:2697093-2962093 GCA_029216955.1 Iris pallida | reverse complement strand
CATAAAAAAACTAAAATAAGATCATCAGCAGCAGCAGCAGGTATGGGACCACATCCATCATGGAGCGCGTGATGGTCCAGCACTGTCAGATGGAACAGTATCCGAACGACGAGGATCCACGAAGGCTGCATTCGGATCCAGATATCGCATAACCCAAGGGTCGTTGATACGGTACCCGTCGCGAGATGGATCGCGCTCCATAGGAAGTGGCATAGAAGGATGCCTAGACATAGTGTACCGAATGTCATGCAATGAGTTGCTGATGGCACTCATCTGCAAGGTAGTTCGATAGTCAAGCTGGGTCCAGCGGTCGTCCTCCAACATGAAACGATCGTAAAGCATGGTCTGAATAGACTCGAGAGTAGCAGGAGGTACGGGCGCAGGCTGTCCAAGAGTAGGTGCATCAGCATGAGGATTAGAATGCTCGAACTTAGCAGGAGATCCGACAGCTGCCTGAAGCCGCCTTGCCTTAAATAGAAAGGCAGGGGCTGGAAGGAATTGCTATCATCAAGAGTGTAGAAGCATAAAAATTTCAGCAAATAAAGCCTTATGCGCCCAAGCCAAAGGAGGACATATGCGCCCAAGTGAAGCCCCTATGTGTTCAAGTCACCCTGGAAGCTCCTATGCGCTCATCATCCTGTGAAGCTCTATGCGCCCAAGCCTGGGAAGCTCTATACGCCCAAGCTACCCCTGTGAAGGAGGGCACATAGCCTGAAACATAGGGCGCATAGCCTGAAACAGGGCTATGCGCCCAAGTCTGACTCGGTCAAAGCCATGATCAAAATATGCACCGAAGCGTACGGCCACGTCAGTCTCCACGAGCAGTCGTGCATCGAAGCATGCGGCCACGTCAACGCCACGACCAACCTACGATCTCGTAGACTGTATGCGCCTACACCCTATGCACCCAAGGATGGACTATGCGCCTACATAAAAACCAGTATGTTTTCTCATATGGGCGCATAACATCATTCCAGCTCAAGAACGACTATAGAAAGGGGTCTCATCCCTCTTCAAAACACAGAACAGAGAGCATTGTCAAGAGCCAAATTACTGCACTTCTTGCCAGAGAGCTGAGAGTTGGCAATTTTCTTAGGTTTTCTTCTACTTTTGTAATCGGAGTGTCAACGGAGTAAAGGAGCAACTGTCGCCCGATCTCCATCGTTCCATTCCCTAAAATTATTTTTTGTACTCGGGGGGATCCTCACCGCAGGATCTCTCAGGCGTACTCGATTTGTGGTGCCTTGCGCCAATAAAAAAAGATAGCATTTCTTCTCCTTTTTGTGTGTGTCCACAAAAATGGTGACTCCGCAGGGGACTACCTTTTTATCTGACGAGAAGGTGGTGACGCAATCCGATAACAACAAAGTGGGGAGCACTCAAAAGATGCTGATCGTAAAATTCGATCATCAGGCGTTCGAAGAGATGCTCTCGAGGGATAGCTCTACTCCCTCAAAATCAGCGAAGCCAAACAAGTCTTGAAAGACTTGGCTTCCGAAGGCTCGCTGTGCATATCCTGCTAGTGTCATAGCAGATATGTAACTGGAGGACTCTGTCACATGGGCGCATTACTCTGCCACAGAAGTTCCCCAAATGGAGAAGGATTACACCGTTCCGGGCTCTACTAGCCCAGTGACTTCTTTCATGCACTACCAATAACAGAGTATTCGACGCTCGAGACTTGGCAGAGAAAAATACTACGATGCCAAGAATCGGGGTGTGCGACACTCTGGGCAAAACTAGAAGAAAGCAGCGCTGCTTCACCAAGCATGCGCTCAATGCCATGCGCCCAAGAGGATGTTTGGGGGCATAACCCCAACCAGAATGCTTCTGTCTTCAACAGACTGGGCATCCAGGGTCATGCACCCAGGGCTATGTGCCCAGGCTCACTTGATCCATACTATGCGCCCACATCAGAGAGACTCAAACATGTTGTCAAGAAGCATGCGCCCAAGGCCAGTCTCCAAGGCCTATGCGCCCACAGCAAAAAGACAGGCCCCAACGCGTATAGCACGGGGCTGTCTTCAAGGACATCACAGAACTTAGGTGTGGGGGTTGCCCCTGCATGTGAACTAAGTCTGGATGCGCCAACTCTTCTTACGAACCCGTATACAAAGCTTGGCGATGCATGCAACATGGGTTGTAAGACAAAACTCCCTTCCGCTGACTTGTGCGACATGATAAATCATAAGCGTAAAGCAAGGGAGGACATAACAATCCATAGTGCACATCTGTGCACCAGTATTGTTATCAACTGTTGTTGCTCCAAAGTAATAAGAGTGCCTCAGAGAAAGTCCGTATTCCGACGGCTGCACTTCTCTGACGATGAGAAGCCGCTATGTGTCTCATCCAACATGACTTCATGGGGTCCTCCTTATGAAGCCCCAATCAAAGAAGGTGGACCACGAACCCAACTTTCTCTTTCAGTTCCACGAGAAGGAGAAGAAGAAGTCTACCAACAGATGGCCAACAGGCTGTCACATCTGAAGGAGTCTATATAGGTACCCGATCAAAGACGAGATTCCGTACAGAAGACGAAGAATCCCAAACTGGGGGTAGTATTCCCTCAGCGTCTGAAGCGGATGACCCCCACACTTGGGGTAGCCTTCCATAGGACGACGAACTTTTCGAGTCCGATGGTGACTATCTACCTCATCTACCTGAAGACGAGGGACTTGCCCATTCAGAGACAGACAATATCAGCACCAGTTGTACTGTTTCCTCTGTTCATCCTCGTATGTTATCTACATACATGGCGAACAGAGAAAGACCTGAAGAAGCTAGTGATCAGACCAGCAAATGGCTAGAGGGTCTGGAAATAGCATTCGCCATGATCACTGATATGCTTACCAGTATCAAGGCGGTCCAAGCTGCTGGGGCAGTCCCTCCACCTCAACAAAACATCTCGGCTCACGCTATTCTGGCACATAGCAACCACCCTCCTTCCCTATAAAAAGAGTACCATTCCGTTGCACCTCCTCCAAATCTCATAAATGCTGGGGGTGGTCCTTCGCCAACGACGTCTGACAATCGTTCAGCAGCTGTTTTCCAACACCTGCTCAATCAACAAGATGCAATTGATTTCCTGGTCGCCCGTCTTGACACTATCTCACACAAAGATGAGCTACAGAAGATGGGAATATCTCAACCTTATCCTCCTGAGTGGGAGAATGCTACTTGCCCTCCTAACTACAAGCTGCTGACGCTGAATTCATTCGACGGATTGACTTCTTCTCGTCAACACATGACGTACTTCAACACACAGACTCTACACTTATCCAGAGATTATCCATTCTTGTCGAAGCTGTTTATTAGAACCTTGCAGGGTAGCTTTTGAATGGTTCTGCAGTCTGACTGATGGATGTATCAATTCATTTAAAGACTTGGAGAGGTTGTTCTTCAACAGGTTTTATGAGAGTGGCATGCATGTTAGTATGTCCACCCTCATCGAGACCAAGCAAAGGAGGATCGAGTCTGTCATCGCCTTAATCGAACACTTCAGGCAGCTAGTACTGAAGATGCCTTTCGGCATACCAGACTCAGAACTTATGGATACTTGTCGACATAACTTCCTTCCTACGGTGAAGTTTTGTCTGGGTATACATAAGTATGATACATGGCCCGCTTTCATTGTGGCTGCTGATGCTGCAGAAAATGACGTTCCTAACCTGGAACTACTGGGGTTAAAAATACCCAAATCCGAAGACAAGGGCAAGCATCCTCAAACTATCCATGTCCGAGGGGTAAAGGAAAAGAAGTCCTAAAGGTCGACACATCCAAAGGAGCTTCTAATTCTCAACGCACCTCCGACAAGCCCAAGAAGACATTCTTCTTTGATGAAGACGATGTCATTACCATCTTTCATACATTGGCAAAGGGTAATAAACTGACATTGCCTCCACCACGACGTCCTGCAGAGGCGAACCAGCTCAATGATCCCAAGTATTGTATCTATCATCAGTACGTGCATCATTCCACCAAAGACTGCATCATCCTGAAGAAAAAGATACAACAGCTTATCGATAGCCAAGTGATCAACCTCAAAGCTGAAGACAAAGAGAATTCCCAGACGGCGTAGTCCCGATTCCCAAGGCAATAATGGAAGTCGTCAACTTACCGCCAGCTCGCAACTCAACCTTAGTTCCACTCAAAATTGAACGTGGTGAGATCATGTAGGTCCATCCGGACCTTGTCCAAGAAGTGACATAGGGGGTGGTACCTCCCAAAGTGAAAAGAGGTAATAAATAAAGTCATGACATATGGTATCCTCTCTCATCTATGAGGTTCTATTGGCGAGACGCGATCGGAGAAGACTTATCTTCGGACATACGACCCCGCACAATAAGAAGCAGTACCTCCTCAACCTCCTGCTACCCCCACAAGCTCAGAAGCCAGCCTGTCTAAGCCTTCAACTTCGAACAAAGCCAAGCAGAAGGAGATGCGGTTTGACAAGTCTCTGAAGGCGCTAACTCCCGAAGGCATGGATCGTCCCTACAACTTTGACATACTGGCACAACTAGCCAATACACCTACCAGGTTGCCGCTGTTCGATCTATTGTGGCTCTCCAAAGAAACACGGAAGGCCTTAAGCGAAGCTTTACTACATGCTGACTCTTATCTCGCTGAAGTCAAAGCCCCCTTGAAGACCCTGTCTCCTGTCCTCACTACCATAGTACTATGGAAGTGGTGCCCAACATCACCTTTTTACAGGAGGATATGCTATTAAAAAATAATCGTCATGATATACCCCTGTACTATACAGGATATATCGAGGCAATCAAGGTGGACCGTATGCACATCTATCCAGGATCGTCCCTCAGTATCATTCCTAGAAGTTTGCTTCAAATTCTGGGAATTCCTCTGCACAAGCTATCTGCAACCAACACAACTACATGGCTTTTAATGCTGCTCGAAGCCACCCGCTGGGCAAGATCCGTCTCAAGTGCCAGATCGGTGATCTCCGAACGGAGGTTTCCTGCTACGTGATCGATGCCAATGTATCCTACAGTGTCTTGTCGGAATGTCCATAGATACACAAGAACATGATCGTTCCTTCCATACTTTATCAGTACTTCAAGTACGTCAACAGCGACAGTGTCGTAAAGATGGAGTTTGCCGATGTCGAACCTTTTAAGGGCATCGAAGCTTACTATGGAGATTTGGTACTTTACCAATCTCTGTCCCCAAGGATGACGGTAATGAAGCTGACCCAGAAGCTGAAGCAAGTTCATCCTCCAATGATGGTCCCCTGATCATCTGAGTCAAAGGATGTACTACTCCAAAAAGTACTCCAAAGCCTCTCACAATCTGGGTGAAAAAGAAGAATACTGACAAGGTCAAACCATTGACCATCACTCTCAGCAAAACACCCTGACAGGAACCTACTGATTTCCGTCCTCCCAATCCTGAAAAATTATCCTACATGGTGAACTCGGCCAAGACCGTGGCTCCTTTTCTAGATGATGATCCTCTCAATGAGTATATCAATACTCATAATAATGTACCTTCAGCGGATGATGTTGTACCTGCAGAAGTGTTAGGGTTATATACTAAAAGCATCACTTTTGTCGTAACCTTATTTCCTTAAATTTTGAATGAGAATCATATGGGCAAATGTTTGCATATTGTGTTTGTTGCAAGTGTTAATACAAACGTCTGATATTCTATATTGTAGATAATATGGTGTGTGGTGTCACACAGAAGATCATATTATCAGTTTCCTATGGAGTATATAAATAGTTCACAACCTAGATGGACTTGGACAATCTATTGGAAAGGTTGTAGTGTAATCTGGTATTAGTCTATCTTGACTATAGGTTTACACTAGTACACTTTATGTGTATTGAACAGGACCACTTGAGGTTGTTCTCTTTGTACTGACTACATAAGAGAACAAACACCTCTGTTATTATGGATGCTTGTGCTCTTAATCCGGATATAATAACGGACATGTATATGCAGTGTGCATTACTTTGACTCACAAAAGAGTGAGATTCATTATGGATCAACAACCTCTATGAATTGGGTAATAACATTGTATGTATGATGGGTTGTTGATTATAAATAGAATCCATGTCCCGATATATCGGGTTGATGATGTCCTCTTAAGGAGCTCATAAGGATTGTCATGTAAACCCTGCAGGTGGATTATATCCAACATGACAAATAAAGTTGAGCGATACTACTTAAGGATAAAAGATGTCGAATCAATATAGTTGTCAGTAACTTAATTTGATCGACGGACATACGATATCTTAACATGGGGAGCCAAACGAGCATATAATAAAAGGAGCCCACAAACATAATTTGGGATTAGGGAGGTAGTGCAAAAATAGCTCATTAGTGGACCGAGCTATTTTTAATGGGCCTGGATTGTGTGTTCGGGCTGAACACGGGATATCCAGATCTGTTAGGAGGCCTAACCCTAATTTCTCCTCATGGTCCCTGCCGTAGCCTATATATATCCTCTATTCTCTGGCCGCCAGATTACTTATCAGAAATCTAATATTTTCTCTAAATTCGTGATTCACGTAAGGAGAGAAAGAGAGGGCTACTAAGGAAAAGAAAAGGTTGAAAGATCGTCGCCCACACGACGTCCAACTCGAGGAAGGAATACGTGCAGTTGGGGTCGTCTGCTCGAGATTGCCCGGAATTACTTGTCTCCTTTCCGCCGCAGGTATAATTCGTGAACCCTAGTTTCCGCCTATGAAGGGTTAGAACACGTATTAGATCTGTTTAACTTTCTATCGATCAATACGCACACCAAAGGAAGGGTCCTGGGAATCCCCAGTTCCATCAATGAACTTGCGTATTTTCTTAGTAAAGGTTTATCTTTGAATTACTCCGATGTCTATCAATCTGTAAACGACTACCTAGATACGATATACGCTCTGGAGCACGGCATAGGACCACACCTCTGTATGCCGATCACGACGCCTCACTTACGAGAAAAAGTTTACCTAGAAGATATCCACTACTTCATCTTTCCAGCCAAAAAGAAGGATGAAGAACTAATCATCTTTGGTCGTACAATTGGTGAGAGAAAGTTCGTTCCAGACTCTACTTCTTTCCAGCACAACACGAAAGTTGACTTTGACTCTGGCAACTTTTTCGATATAGTTGGCAGGCCAAGAATATCATCCAGAACATGGGATATTACATCAAAAGCGACCAAGGGCTAAACTATGGCCGGGGACGACGGTTGCCAATACGACACTTTGCTCCTTCCGGCAAACCCGAGAACTACTATCAAAGAAACGGTGTTGGTTTGGGTTATGTCACTCCTCCAACAACTCCCGAATGATCAGATAATTCTCATTCTTCTGACTCCTCTCTCTGGGACTCAGACTCCAGCATTGGCGACATGTTCAAAGCAACTCTGTTCGTCAACATGGTTTCCATTGACCAAATTGTAGATGATGTCTAATCGATCGAGCTCGAATAATAGACTCAAAAGATGGACACTAGATGGAAGCTGTGCTTCGAACAACGTGAACCTCCTACCGAAGACGAAGTCATCCAAGTCAATTTAGGAGATGAATCATCCTTTAAACCAATCTTCATCAGCAAAAGTCTATCTGACGAGGAATGTAAATCTCTTATACAGCTTATAAGAGAATACATCGACGTCTTCACATGGAGCTATAAAGATATGCCTGGCCTGGATCCTAAAGTCGCTATGTACTGCCTGAATATTTCGTCTAAAGCTAAGCCAGTGAAGCAGCAACAACGACGATTCTGACCAAATGTCATGGAGGCCATCGAAAATGAAGTCAAGAAGTTCATTGCCAGTGGATTCATTCGCGAAGAACAACACCCTGATTGGGTTGCCAATATCGTTCCAGTCATAAAAAAGAAGGATAAAGTTCGAGTTTGTATCGATTACTGTGATTTGAACTCTACATACCCGAAGGACGAGTTTCCTCTACCAATCACCGATGTAATGATCGAAAATACTTGCGGCTTCGAACGGATGTCCTTCATGGATGGGTTCTCAGGCTACAACCAGATCAAAATATTCTCCGATGATGAGAAGCACACATCTTTTCGGACACCGTTGGGGGTATACTGCTATACGATAATGCCCTTCAGATTAAAAAATACAGGGACGACATACCAGCGAGCCATGAACACAATTTTTTGCGATCATTTGTGCAAAACAGTGGAGTGCTACGTAGACAATATTGCAGTTAAAAGTCATCTCAAGGGCAACCACCTCCAAGACTTGAGAACGGTGTTCGAACTAATGCGTGCACACCAACTCAAGATGAATACAAACAAGTCTTTTCTGGAAGTCTCCAGCAGCAAGTTCCTTGGTTTCGTCATCACTTCAAAGGGTATACAACTGGACCTGGAGAAAGTGAAGGCTATCCTCAATATGCATCCTCCAAGAAACCTCAAAGAGCTACGCGGACTACAAGGAAGGCTAGCCTACATCAGACAATTCATTTTGAACCTCTCTGGAAGGTGTCAACCATTCACTCAGCTCATGAAGAAAGGCATATCTTTCGTCTGGACTAAATAATGTCAACGTGCGTTCGACGACATCAAGGAGTATCTCACAAGCCCTCTAGTTTTGGAAGCTCCAAAAATAGGGAAGCCTTTCTTACTATATGTCCGTGCTATGGACCATTCTCTTGGCACCCTCCAAGCTCAGAAGAATAAAGGCGACCATGAACAAGCAATCTACTACCTCAGTCACATAATGGTGGGTGTCGAGCACAGATACACACCTATGGAAAAGGAATGCCTTGCACTAGTATTTGCCATCCAGAAGACACGCCACTATGTGTCTGGGCAGACTATCCACATCATATCTAAAGTCAATCCTCTCAGAATATTTATGACTAAACCGGGTTCTCTTAATTCCCGTTTAGCTACATGGGCAATGCTATTGACTCCATATGATATGCTCTTAGTTCCTCAGAAGGCAGTAAAAGGCCAAGCATTAGCTGATTTTCTGGCAGCTCATCCAGTGCCAGAATCTTTCAAACTCTATGACGAAATCCCCGATGAAGTAGTAGAGTCTGATACTGCAACTGAAGAAATTCCCATTTGGCGAATGTTCTTTGACAGTGCATCAAGAACAGGACCCAAAGGAAATATTGTGGCTGGACTAGGTGTCGTGCTCGTGTCACCTGATCATCTAGTTATACATCGTGTATATTCTCTCGTGGAACCATGCACCAACAACGTGGCCGAATATAATGCTATATTAATCGGCCTGCAACTGGCAAAGCAACTGGGAGTTGACTATCTAGAAGCGTACGACGATTCCAAGCTAATAGTTAGTCAAGTCCGAGAGGATTATGAAGTTCGTCACGAAGATCTCATCCCCTACCACAGAGCAACAATCGAGTTGGCATCTACTTTCATTGGATTTTTCATCGTGCACGTACCTCAACTACAGAATATAGAAGCAGATGCTCTAGCCGGTCTCACTGCTTCTTTGACCATTCCTACCAATACTCAGCAGTCGATCACAGTGTCTGGTCGAGAGCTATTCTGTGTAAAAGATGCCTTGCATATTCATCACAGTTACACAATGGAAACAAACGTCGATATTAAAGACTGGAGATTCCCTTTCATAGACTACGCTGTCTATAGAATCCTTCCCAAGGACCCGAAGGAAGCAGTGTCTATCCAAAGGCGATCCCTCAGATTTTACTTCAATACAGCTACCAAGATGTTGTACCGACGCTCTTATGACGGGCTACTGTTACGATGTTTATCAGACACAGAAGCCAAACATGCACTCTGAGAGGCTTACGATAGAGTTTGTGGTGCACATCAACCAGGCCCTAAATTACAAGATCGCCTAAAAAGAATAGGTTATTACTGGCCCACAATGATAGCAGATGCTGTTGTATATACAAAAAGTGTAGAGCTTGTCAGTTCCACGTCGATTTCATTCATCAACCTTTGGAGTTTCTACACCCGACGGCAGCATCTTGGCATGGACGTCATAGGACCAATCAGTCTGTCATCCTCTAAAGGACATCAGTTCATCCTAGCCATACCGATTACTTCTCCAAATGGGCGGAAGCTATACCGCTCACCGAAGTGAAGGCATCGAACGTGATCAGTTTCATCAAACATCACGTCATCTACCGCTTCGGCCTACCTCGCAGGATCATCCATGATAATGGTCCACAGTTCGCAAGCCATGTATTCTATCGGTTCTATTATAGGAATCGAATCCAGAACGTAGCCTCGACTGCCTAATATCTAGCGGCTAACGGGCTAGCATAAGCCTTCAATAAAACCATCATAAAACTTTTTAAGAAGTTCGTTTCTTCAAACAAGCGCGATTGGAACGAGAAGCTCGGTGAATGTCTATGGGCCTATCGTACAACGGTCCAGACTCTAACAGGCAGTACGCCATTCTCTTTGGTTTATGGGAGCGAAGAAGTTCTACCCCTAGAAATCCAGATTCCTTCTCTTCGAGTAGCCTTAGCCAGCGAGTTGACTACCGAAGAAAGCTACCGTCTGGGACTCCAGGAGCTCGAAGCGCTAGACAAAAAATGCTTGTTAGCTCAGCAGCACATTGAGCTATACCAAGTATGCCTTTCCAGAGCCTTCAACAAAAAGGTGAAGGAAATAATCTTCCAAGTCGGTGATCTAGTCTTAGCAGTGAGAAGACTAATGATCATGATGCACAAAACAAAAAAAAATTCCAGCCTAAATGGGAAGGTCCTTTCATCATAGAATCAGTGTATTCTAATGGTGCATACCGACTAAACAAGCCCGATGGTGACTTGCTCATGATGCCTATCAACAACAAGTTCCTGAAGAAATACTATGTGTAACCTTTTCACGTATTGTTCATATATGTTCAGTCATGTAAATATACAGTACGATGTTTATATGATTCGAAAGATTATCTAACTATTATCTGTATTTTAAGTCTTGATTATGCCCTGGATAATAGTGTTAAGGTTATATACTAAAAGCATCACTTTTGTAGTAACCTTATTTCCTTAAATTTTAATTGAGAATTATATGGGCAAATGTTTGCATATTATATTTGTTGCAAGTGTTAATGCAAATGTCTGATATTCTATATTGTAGATAATATGGTGTGTGGTGTCACACAGAAGATCATATTATCAGTTTCCTATGGAGTATATAAATAGTTCACAACCTAGATGGACTTGGACAATCTATTGGAAAGGTTGTAGTGTAATATGGTATTAGTCTATCTTGACAATAGGTTTACACTAGTATACTTTGTGTGTATTGAACGGGACCACTTGAGGTTGTTCTCTTTGTACTGACTACATAAGAGAACAAACACCTTTGTTATTATGGATGCTTTTGCTCTTAATTCGGATATAATAACGGACATGTATATGCAGTATGTATTACTTTGACTCATAAAAGAGTGAGATTCATTATGGATCAACAACCTCTATGAATTGGGTAATAACATTGTATGTATGATGGCCTGTTGATTATAAATAGAATCCATGTCCCGATACATCGGGTTGATGATGTCCTCTTAAGGAGCTCATAAGGATTGTCATATAAACCCTGCAGGTGGATTATATCCGATATGACAAATAAAGTTGAGCGGTACTACTTAAGGATAAAAGATGTCGAATCAATATAGTTGTTAGTAACTTAATTTGATCGACGGACATACGATATCTTAACATAGGGAGCCAAACGAGCATATAATAAAAGGAGCCCATAAACATAATTTGGGATTAGGGAGGTAGTGCAACAATAGCTCATTAGTGGACCGAGCTATTGTTAATGGGCCTGGATTGTGTGTTCGGGCTGAACACGGGATATCCAGATCCGTTAGGAGTCCTAACCCTAATTTCTCCTCATGGTTCCTGCCGTAGTCTATATATATCCTCTATTCTCTGGCTACCAGATTATTGATCAGAAATCTGAAATTTTCTCTAAATTCGTGATTCACGTAAGGAGAGAAAGAGAGGGCTGTCAAGGAGAAGAAAAGGTTGGAAGATCGTCGCCCACACGACGTCCAACTCGAGGAAGAAATACGTGCAGAAGATCTTGGGATCGTCCGCTCGAGATTGCCAGGAATTACTTGTCTCCTTTCCGCCGCAGGTATAATTCGTGAACCCTAGTTTCCGTCTATGAAGGGTTAGAACACGTATTAGATCTGTTTAACTTTCTATCGATCAATACGCACACCAAATTATACTACAACCTTTCCAATAGATTATCCAAGTCCATCTAGGTTGTGAACTATTGATATACTCCATAGGAAACTGATAATATGATCTTCTGTGTGACACCACACACCATATTGTCTACAATATAGAATATTAGACATTTGCATTAACACTTTCAACAAATACAATATGCAAACATTTGCCCATATAATTCTCATTCAAAATTTAAGGAAATAAGGTTACTACAAAAGTGATTCTTTTATTATATAACCCTAACAATCTCCCACTTATACTCAAAGCATTGCTTTTCAGTATACTGTTACAAATAGCTCCTCTAAAAAATTTTCCAGTAGAATCATTCCCGTTTTTGACTCTGTCCAAACTCGGTTTGACGAAAACAAGTCACGTTCCTATTATCTATGAATTATTTTTTGATAACTATTTCTCCAGTGAAATGATTATGTTTTGCCTTATCCATACAACCTCTGAGCAAAGCATTCATCAGGGATAATCACGTCAATATTACCTCTGAATTATGCACTCCCACCTAACGTTATATATCTTTCCATGTCCAAATTACTTCTGGTCAGATATAGAACATCCTCTGCTATTACGTCCATATTACCTCTACTAGCAACTTCTTTCAACTTATTATCTATATTCGAATAACTTGAATATAAAACGGATAATAGGTCCACATCAAAATTCTCCAGCAGAATACCTACCAAAAATATCCTTGCTACGTCCACATTACCTCTAGTTCCGATATTTCACAAAACCACAGATTCTTTATTCTTTACGTCTATTAAGAGACAAAAAAGGTACAAGAGACGTGACGGCTAGAAAAAGTTACAAAAAATTTACGGGATACATAGGCGATTGATGATGTCCCTTAGAGCCGCAATTTCGGCCTCAGACTTCGCGATAGCTCAGCGCCGTGCCTCTTCTTGACGAGCGACTTCATCCTCAAGAAGGACTAGACTCAGATTCTCCCTCCAACTTCGCTAGCTTTTCTTCTAGATGGACAAAAGTAGTGACAGTCATAGAAGCCTGAGCCAAATAATTCTCCTGTTCAGATGTCGCCGCCCTCAAGTCGGCTTCCAGTTGGGCGATCTCATTCTTAATCAGTGCGATGTGATTATACCTCTCGGTGATCTGCGCAGCCAGTTTATTCTTCGAGGCGGCACGCGCCTCACTTGCAGCGTTGAACTGACCATACAGGTCAGCCAATTCGCCGATCTCCTGAACGAGGGCGTCCTTCCTCGCCTGGACGGTAGCCTTCTCCTTCGCGAGAGCCTTGATCAGAGCCTCATCTTCCATGCAGAATAGGGATGATGGGCTCCGCTATTTAGCATCCCAGAATCGAGCTACCTGACCCTCCAGGTCATTCAGAACTTTTCTCAGAGTATTAGCCCGCTCTTCATAGCCAACAATGCTCTCGAGGGCCGCCACTTGGCACTCTGTAACAGCCTTCATAGGGCCGAAGGCAGCATTCCAATTCAGGACACCAGGAAGCTTTACTTTTAATACAGAGTAGAAAGCTTTGACGACTTTCTGGGCCATCTCATCATCTTCTATGGAGGTCGTCGGGAAGGAGGCTTGGAAAGTTTCTTCTGCTCCAGGAAGGGATACGTGACAAGAAGTCGAACCTGATAAAAGAAAATATATATACATCAGTAACCAAAAAAGAAGGAAGAGAAATGCGAAAGAAGTTGTAATTTTGTACCTTCGGCTTGCTCAACTACAGCCTGGTCTACGCCATCAGTCTTGGCTTCAGGGAAACCAAGAACAGGCTCAGATTGTTCAAGAGGAACAATATCAAGGCCCTGAACGGCATCTGGCATGATATCTTCCATAACCTTAGCCGAAACAGGAGCGGATTCAGCAACAGCCCCCTAAGCAGGCTATACAACTTCTCTTTCTGTAGCCGATACCGGCTCACTAACAGCTTCCTCCACACCAAAAAATTGGAGGAGCCGGGAACAACTTATGTCCCTTCCCCAAAGGCGGGGACTATCTTCACGAGGGTTTCTCTCCCCTTATCTGCGAGGGAACATACAGTCGTGGTCAGCCTCACGAGGAGCACGCAAAATCGAAGTCTAAAAATCTCATCCGAAGAGAGGCACAAAGGCAACGTACCCACAGGAGGATGAGCCAATTGGACTTGGTTCTCATCCAGCTCTTTCATCGCAGTTCCTATTGCAGACATATCCCCCACAGATATGTCGTAGGAGAAACTGATCTTCTGATCACCGTTAGGATCTGGGCCTTCGTCCTGATCACCCCGTCGCTCAAGTCTTATAGCCGAAGAAGACCCGCCCTCATCCATCAGTTGAGGACGAGCTGGGGGCTCTGTCGTCACATCCACCTCCTCAGATGAGGAGGCACCTGCCTCAGCTGCGAAATTGGGGTCCTGTGCAAAGGACAAACGCAAAGGTGAGAAAGCTTCCAAAGGCTTGACCAGAATGGCTACGGAGTCTAGGAAAGGGTCTACCTTCCGAATGGTAATGGCCTGCAATACCGTCTGCCGAGAAGACCTTCTGGGAGGAGGCGAGCCGGCACCCACGTCCGCAACCTTCTTCCTACGAGAAACAACCACCTTCGTTCTTTTTGGCCATGGCACCAGCTCGGTGGGAGCCTTCCTCTTATGAGGAACGGTAGGGAGAGGTTCTTCAGTGTCCTCCCTCTGAGGCAATGCAATGATAGGCTCTTCAACAACAACTCTCTGTTGCGGCGCTACAGCTGGTTCAATTGTGGGCGTGGTGCCTTCCTTTCTGCTACTCCCCATTGTACGTGCTCGTCTTATATCCACAAGGGTAGGGGCAAGCTTGGTCCCCGATATAAAACTATGCTCATGGTCATACCCAGAAAGAAAGGTATTGACCTGGATATAGAACTTAGCAGAAGCAAAAAGGATGTGGGTGGCGGGTTTATCTTCGGGCAAGGTAAAAATTGCTCCTGTACATCCAGCATTATAGTAGTCCCATACATGCGCCCCGTCAATTAGACTCCCTATCGACTGGAGATGAAGACTTGGATTGCCCAAAAGGAGCTAGTTGTAACCAAACTGCCGTACAAAACGGCTTGGCAAATAAGGTTCCAGAAAAGCGTGGTTCATGTTCCTGAATACCAGATGGAAAGGCCTAATAGATTGGAGCCCGTACGACCACTACCAGATCAAGGCGATACTCTGAAGAATTCATAATTCTACAGGAAACTCAGAGCCCTCCTGCAAACAGGCTCCCCTTTAACAGTCCAATTCGTGTCTCTGAACCTCCAAATGACGGCATCTCCAGACAAAGAATCTGCCATCAGCCCGACGTTCATCAACTTGGGACAATGCAGCACCAGCTACCCCATCAGATGGTGGAAGGGTAACTCAGTCCTAGCAAAATCCTTTCTGCCCTCGGGTGTTATCGCGTTCACAACAAAATAACGCAAACCCCGTTGGATGGCACAGACCATCGCCGAAAGCAGAGCAAGTGGGCGTCCAAAGGCCAGCCTTACAGCCGGAAGTATCATACCCCGGCTTATTCTCTCGATAGACCCTGAACCACCAGGGACTACGCAGTCACGAAGCCATATCATCAGAAAAGAGGCTAGCACCGCCTTTTCTAACATCTTGAACTCAGCTTGTCTGGAAAAATAATAAATCAGGGAATTTCCCTCAAGATCATCTTTATATTCGGTGTCCATAGCTCCATGATCTGTAATCAACCGATCTATCTCAGAGAACGTCAAGGGTTTAGGAGGCGAGAAGGAGACTGGACCATTTCCCCTTCTCTGGTGAAAACTTAGTTGGTCCAAGCCCTCGTATGCGGGATGGACCCCTCGGTCTTAACCTTCTTAGTAATCTGGTGGCAAATGAAAAAGTGACAAAGTAACTCTTTGTACACATTCATCGTATCAGAGCTCTCCTTCTCCAAACCCAAGATCTCTGTATCACTTGGGACGTATTCTGCATACGGCTCCATCCCCCAGGGAAGTTTGGACACCGCCTGCATCTTGTGCAGAGCCAAACCCATCTCCCTGCCTGGAGTGAAGAAGGTACATATATGATGGAGGTACAGCTCTGCCAAGGAGACGAACATCGGCCAGTTAACCTTGATGCCATACTGGGTGGCCCTGACGGCATAAAGGAGATCGACAGCTTTTAGGGTGGCCCCATAAGTCGAGAGCACCCATCTAGTAAGGTCACTCCAGAACAGAACGAAATGTCTCCAGCCTTCCATCCGTATCTTCCCTCTCGGATATGACTCCTTCTTCGTCAACATCAAGTTGGAAAGACTCTCAGCAGCATAGGGATGCAGATCAGTCGGGATATCATTCAGTATAACACCCGGTTGTAGCCCCCTCATGGAATAGGAAGTAAAACCCCTGACACACTTGAACGTGTCCTTCTTCCGGTCACCGGTGTTGAACTGGATCCTGCCAAAAATAACCCCATGCAGTTCAGGAGTCAGGTCCCATTTTATTTGCCTCTGCACAGCCAGATCAGCAAACGTCGACAGTGGGTACTGGCGCTTCATCAGTGGCAGCCCTATTCTTTGGTCATTCAACGTAACTACCAAAGGCTCTTCCAGATATATCGTCGTATCATCCTCGAATCCTACGCTGTCACCGAATAGGAAGTACGGCTTCTTCCAACAGCATGACCCTCCAAGCTTTTCATCATTTATTATGTGCTTCAGAAAGGTTTTGTCCTTTTCAATCATGGCAATCGCCCGTTCCGTAGGTTGGTCTTGACTGATCTTTGTCTGAACATCACTGATCATGCTGGTTATAAGGCTTGTACCAAGAAATTGGCAAGCAGAACCGAAAGGGATACCGCCAAGCTCCGGGACAAACATGTTTACTGCAAGGACATGAGAGAAAGTCAGACTCAAAAAACTACAGGAAAAGCTAAGTGCTGAAAGACTCTTATGCGTCCAAAGTACTATGTGCCCAAAGGGCCATGCCCCCAAAGGGATATGCGCCCAAAATAAGTGGGCGCATAACACACAAACAGTACGTGGGTGCATAACATGTCACCGCATGTGGGAGCATAACATGGCAACATGTGGACGCATAGCTTACCACAGTGTTGGCACATGACTTATGTGGACGCATAATGATGCTAACAGAAGTATGTTGCCTTAGGAAAGGCAGAAGAAAAGTCTGAGCGTCACAAATTAATGCTCGATACTTTGTTTTTGAAGCATGCCCTCACCCAGAATCGGGTCCTGGACTGCCGAAGACGCTGTTGCAGGAGGATAGCCACTCGGCGTAGCCCCCTTGCCCTTCGTAGATCTCTTAGCGACCTTGGGAGACATGGTTCTCAAAGAAAGAAGATGAAGAGTTTCTGAAAAATTCTAGAAAAAAGGAGAATAATGATCTTTCTCTCTCCTTCAGAGCCTATTTAAAGGCACAGCTACTCCCTATGAGCCCACGAGCCTTATATGCCTATGCGCCCATTGTGCAGTATGCGCCTACAATGGCCTATGCGTCCACGTGAAGATCCAGCCTCTTGTACACTATACGACTGCCACTTGCTGACGTGGACGACGTAGGAAGGATGGACCGCTTCAAATTCCACCCCGATGAATCTGTCAGTTCATATTTTGAGGAAGATCTCAATAGTCGTATCTCTCTGACAGGCTGGCCAAATACTATGCACCTAAAAGAGAGAGTCGTGCTAGGCGCCCATTGTGTCACGAAAAGACAGTCCATGCTTTTTTCAAAGTATTTCGAACTCGTTCAAGTATCGAAAACTTTGAAGGGGGTCTTGTAGAAGCATGAAAATTTTAGCAAATAAAGTCTTATGCGCCTAAGTCAAAGGAGGACATATGCACCCAAGACAAAGGAGGACATATGCGCCCAAGTGAAGCCCCTATGTGTTATAGTCACCCTGGAAGCTCCTATGCGCCCATCATCCTGTGAAGCTCTATGCGCCCAAGCCTGGAAAGCTCTATGCGCCCAAGCCAACCCTGTGAAGGAGGGCACATAGCCTGAAATAGGGTGATGCGCCCAAGCCTGACTTGGTCAAAGCCATGATCAAAACGTGCACCAAAGCGTATGGCCACGTCAGTCTCCACGAGCAGTCGTGCACCGAAGCATGCGGCCACGTCAACACCACGACCAACCTGCGATCTCGCGGCCTGCATGCATCTATACCCTATGTGCCCAAGGCAGGACTATACGCCCACATGAAAACCAGTGTGTTTCCTTATGTGGGCGCATAACATCATTCCATCTCAAGAACGATTATAAAAAGGGGTCTCATCCCTCTTTAAAACACAGAACAGAGAGCATTTGCAAGAGTCAAATTGCTGTATTTTTTGCCAGTGAGCTGAGAGTTAGCAATTTTCTTAGGTTTTCTGCCACTTTTGTAATCGAAGTGTCAACGGAGTAAAGGAGCAACTATCGCTCGATCTCCATCGTCCCATTCCCCAGAATTCTTTTTTGTACTCGGGGATCCTCAGCACAGGATCTCTCAGGCGTACTCGATTTGTGGTGCCTTACGCCAATAAAGAAAAGATAGCATTTCTTTTTTTTTGTGTGTGTCCACAGAGAAGGACATGAAATGCACGAAAAACCATAGGCAAATAGAGAGCATAGACCAAAGATCGTGGCCTCTTCCTTGCATTGATCATCCAGTCCATCATAGTACTTGGAAGGTTGAACGGGACATGGAAGTGAAGGTGATACAAAACAAAAATCTCAAAATATGAAACTTCATCAGTCGATCCCGCTTTGGGTAAGATCGTGGAGAAGACAATACGATGAAGTTCGTAGAAATAAGGGTTAAGGAATTTTACAAGTAACTTGTGTAGACGTGTGTTCGGGGTACACAAATCGTCCTTGAAACTCTCAAGGGAAGATCCATCGGGGAATTAAAACTTGCGTGCATCGACAAGCTTCTCCCACGAGTTGGGTTCCGGAATCTCGAGATATTTCGCAAGTTCAACATCATCAAACGAGATGTCAATACCAGCAACACGAGAATATAAACGTGTGTCATCAAATGTGAGATTGTAATAAAATATTTGAATTACATTCAAGTAAATAAGTGAGATAGTAGAAACTAATTAATCAAGACACAGATCACGAAATAATGAGTCATAACGAGAAAAGATAGTGAAGTTGATGGGATAACCCACGCACATGGGCCGTGATCGAAAATTATTGAACCATTCGTTTGAGGCATCCAATGACACAAGAATGCGATCATCGAATGTGTCGGGGTCTTTGGGTCATGGTGGATTGAAAAGAGCGTGAATAGGTTGATTATCTCTAGGAGGAGGGTTCGATGAAGGAGCTCCCTCGGTTCGAGCCCTTTTTCCTCTATTAAACAACCTAGGTGCCATAAATAATGAAGGAAAAAATTTGAAATTTAGATAGAGAAAAAGAAGAAATTATACCTCAAGAGAATTGTGGAAAATGGAAGAGAATGATGCAAGAGATCTTCTCCTTGAGTTTGGAGAAGAAATTTACACTAGAAAGAGAAATGTAGGGTTAGGGTTTGAAGAGGAAGGAGTTTGAGGAGTTTTGGAGGAGGCAATGGAGAGGAGAGAGAGAGAAAGAACCCGAATTTAAGAAAAGGGGTTCGTATGGTCAGGTGGATCCTGGACCATAAGATCAAAACAGATGAACGGCTGTGAGAAACTAGAAGTTCTGGAATATACAGACCGAATTCGGCCCGAACTCTGTGTGAGGCGGAGTTCGGCCCGAGTTCTGTGTTCTGGGACCAGAACAGAAGGCAGTTTAAAAAATAGTTTGAAACTAATACCAAGTTTAAAAGAATAAAAAGGAGGGATATAAATTTAATAGAGTGAACGAAATGAAGTTAGAAAATTTAAGAAACTAAAATGTAAATGTCTAAGTAGAAAATCTTCAAATGGAAATCGAATAGAGTGAAGGAAATAAAGTTAGAAAATATAAACGAGTCAAGTTATAAATAAAATTGAACCATATAATAAACAAGGAGTTATGACACAAATCAGTACGGTAAAACTGCCAAGGGTAGCTGCAGGGGCTGGATCCCAGCTAGCGGTAGTCCAAAGACTAGTGCACTGTGTCGCTTAGGCTTTTACACTTTGTTGTCAGAAGGACCCTTTTGGCTTGTACCCAAAGCAAAGTCATCAGAAAGAATTGTGACATAATCGATATTTACGCAGGCCAATTTAATGAATAACTGCTTCATCCAAAATTCTTAATTCACGATAAAGAAAATTGAATCGCTCTTCGGATAGTGGTTTTGTAAAGAAATCTGTCTGCTGATGATCAGTGTCAATAAATTCTAAATTTATAGTGCCATTCTGTTGATGATCACGTAAAAAGTGGTAACAAATTTTAATGTGTTTCGTGCGTGAGTGACATATAGGGTTCTTAGTAAGGTTGATAGCACTAGTGTTAACATAAAATATAGGAATGTGCTTAAAAGATAGGTTGTAGTCTGTAAGGGTTTGCTTCATCCACAGAATTTGTGCACAACAACGACCAGCTGCGATATATTCAGCTTCTGTTGTGGAGAGTACGACAGAATTTTGCTTCTTGCTAAACCAAGAGACTAGAGTCTTGTCTAATAAATAACACGTGCTGCTCGTACTTTTACGATCGACTTTGCATCCCACGAAATCAATATTCGAATAACCAATAAGGTCAAAGGATATGGATTTGGGATACCACAAGCCCACTGTAACAGTACCTTTAAGGTGTCAAAAGATACGCTTAACAGCAGACATGTGTGATTCCTTAGGACTAGCTTGATAGTGAGCACACAGATAAACACTAAACATGATATCGGGACGACTAACAGTTAGGTAAAGTAAACTACCAATCATACCTCGATACTTACGTTGGTCAATAGGTTTGCCGCTTTCATCCGGTTCTAGCTTAGTCGTAGTAGCCATTGGAGTGCTGATTGGTTTGACGTTGTCAAGATCAAATTTCTTCAGCATGTCCTTTGTATATTTTGACTGGCTAATGAATGTTCCTTACGAAGTTTGTTTGACCTGTAATCCAAGGAAGTAGGTGAGCTCCCCCATCATGCTCATCTCAAATTTGTTCTGCATACACTTAGTTAAATCTTGGCATAGATTTTCATTAGTGGATCCAAATATGATATCACCAACATAGATTTATACTAGAAGAATGGTGTCTTAAAAACTTTTAATAAAAAGTGTAGTGTCAATCTTCCCTTTTGAAAAGCCTTTATCTAGTAAGACATTGCTTAGGCATTCATACCAAGCTATGGGGGCTTGTTTGAGGCCATATAGCGCTTTCTTGAGTTTGAAAACATGGTTGGGAAATTTGTAATTTTTAAAACCAGGGGATTGTTTTACAAAAACTTCCTCCTTAATAAAACCATTCAGAAAAGCACTTTTGACATCCATTTGAAAAAGTTTAAAATTTTAAAAGTTTACAAAGGCACAAAACATCTAAATGGATTCAAGTCTTGCAACAGGAGCATACGCCTCATCGTAGTCGATACCTCTCTCTTGGTTGTATCCTTGAGCTACTAGACGAGCTTTATTGCGAGTGACTGAACCATCTTCATTTACTTTGTTGCAAAAAACCCATTTAGTACCAATGATCGAATGGTTAGCTGGTTTAGAAACAAGTTCCAAAACCTGGCTTCTTTCGAATTGGTTGAGTTCTTCTTGCATGGCTGAAATCCAAAACTCGTCATTAAAAGCTTCTAAAACAGTTTTAGGCTCAATTTGCAAAATAAAAGCAGTGCTAGCAATGGAATCACTTAACGATGATCGAGTACATACTCCGCGTGATACCTCACCTATTACCAAGTTTGGGTATGATGGATTGAATGCGAACTTCTTCGGTAAGCCCTCAAGAGAATTGGTTTCAGGGGTGGTAGTCATCGGCGTGGAAGTTGGTGGTTCAACATCATCGTCGGGGATAGCTGCTGCACTATTTTTCTTATCAAAAGTCACATTAGTAGATTCTTCTACAATCATTGAGCGTTTGTTGAATACTCTATATCCTTTACTCTTGGCAGCATAACCAAGAAAAATACCATAGTCAACTTTGGCATCAAATTTGCCTAAGTTGTCATTGGTGTTAAGGATAAAACAGCGACAACCAAACACGCTAAAATATGAGACATTAGGAGTCCTACCAAACCAAAGCTCATAGGGTATTTTCTTCGAAATGGGTCGAATAAGCACCCTATTTAAAATATGGCATGCTGTACTGACAGCTTCTGCCTAAAAATATTTTAGAAGTGAAATTTTTTTCAACATGACTCTCATATCGCCAAGAGTCCTATTCTTTCGCTCCACAACACCATTTTTTTGAGGAGTTCAAGGACAAAAAAACTCATGATCAAAACCATTTGTTTTGTAAAACTTTTTAAAATCAGAATTTTTGAATTTGCCTCCATGATCACTTCGGATTCAAGTGATCATGTAGCCTTTTTATTTTGGACCTTTTTGGCAAAGATTTTGAAAACTGAAATCGCATCACTTTTGTTTGAAAGGAAGAAAACCCAAGTGAATCTCGAAAAATCATCTAATATAACAAAAGCATAGAGTTTTCTACCAAGACTGGCTACTCTACTGGGACCAAATAAGTTCATATGAAGTAATTACAAGGGTCTAGTAGTACTTACAGTATTTATGGAATGAAATAAAGATTTGGTTGCCTTATTCAGTTCACATTCGGCACATACCGTGTCCTTTTTGAATGTGATATCGAGAACACCTCTTATTAGCTTCTTTGTTGATAGTCTGGATATAGTATCTATATTGGCATGACCAAGACGCTGGGGCCACAATAGTCTCTCATCCTTGTGGGCGTAGAGGCATCTTCCTGCACTGTTATTATTTCTAGATAGATAGAAAATATAGATGTTATCTTCTCTTATCCCTTCAAAAGCAATGTCTCCCGTTGACCTATCATAAATATAGCATTTATTTTGTCCAAAGTTAATATCATATCCATGATCAGCAAGGTGACTTATGCTGAGCAGGTTATGCTTTAACTCGGTCACTAGGCAGACATCCTTTATTACAGGAGAAGAAGGATAACCAATAGTACTGTTACCTATGATGTAGCCCTTTAAATTGTTATCGAAGGATACATACCCTTCCCTCTTCATCGATAGTGATACGAAAAGATTTGTGTCTCCCGTCATATATCGCGAGCATCCATTATCGAGAATCTACTTGCTTTTAGTTGAGAAAGGAAGGTCTACCTACATCACGAGTAGATGTGACCTTTGGTACCCAAGTTCTTGTGGGTCCTGAAATATTAGTCTTCGGTACCCATGCATATAGATTAATATCAACTAATTTCCTAATTCTACAGTGGTGAGATATGACCATATAATCCATAGTATGTGCAAGTAGCATGCCTATTTGTGTTAGGAGCAGGTTGATAGTGATGTCTATATGCAGCATGGTGATAGTTGTATGGAACAGCAGGATAGTGACTATATGTAGCAGCAGGATGATGGTTATGTTTATGTGCAGCATGGTGATAGTTAGTAGGATAGTGACTATGTGTAGCAGCAGAATAATAGTTGAGTAGATTGAGAATAATGTCTATGTGTATGTGGTTTATATGCTGCATGGGAGTACGTGTACATATAAGTATGCTTACGTGCTGCATGTGGGTGACATGTTTTACTATTATGAGTGGTCTTATGTTTTGAGTGTATTTTGTGACTGTGTGATTGGGTTTGAGGTTGAGCAACCTGTTTCCCCAATCTAATCTCTAATTTCTTTGAGGCAGCATTCAGTTCAATACACTTAGCATTTAAACCATCAATCTTAGCAATAGAGACCTTGTGTCTGTTCTTTTCTTCAACAAGCTATTTGTTGAGTGCTGAGATCTCATGTGTTTGCTTTTCAATAAGTGCTTCGACATCATATAGGCTTAACTTAAGCTTGGACACCTCATCAGTGACTTCCGTGGGTGGAGTGTCTCTAACATTATCAAGCAAGGAAGAAAGACTTTGAATCTCTATTTCATAGTCTTTGATTTTCTCCTTGGCATGCTTATATTTACTAATGACTTTCTTGTGGTCATTTAGTAAATCATTAAATGCATCGCCAAGTTCATCAGAAGTAAAGTCATCGAGAGTTTCACTAGTTACCTTCTGGGATGTTGCCATTAGGCAGATATTAGCGGTGTCTTGAGGAGAGTCATTTTCTTCCTTGGAATCACTTGCTTCGCTTTCGTGCCAAATACTAGTGTTGGCATACTTTCTTGAAGAAGGCTTCTTGTAGGTCTTCTCATATCTGTTGCTTTTCTTTACGAAGGGACAGTCCTTTCGAACGTGTCCAGTCTTTTTGCAGCCGTAGCATGTTGGTTCTTTCTCGTCGTCTTCTTGTTGTTCCTTCTTCCTTCGATTGAAATAAAGGAACTTCTTGAAGTTGCGGACTAGAAGAGCTTGATCATCACCTTCAGAATTGTCGTCGTTAGTCTCTTCAGGATCAGCCCTTCGACGATGAGCTTTTAGGGCAATCTCTTTTGCCTTTGGAGCAGGTTCGTCAAAGTCTTTGAGGTCGAGCTCGTAGGTCATCAGCTTTCCTATCAACGTTTCCATGGACATTTTGGTGAGATCATTGCTTTCTATAATAGTTGTTACCTTAGGGTTCCAGATCTTCGGTAGCCCCATAAGTAACATGCGAATCTTCTTATGATTTGTATATTATTTGCCAAGGGATGACAGAGGGTTGATGACGTCAAAGAACCTTGTGAACATTTGGGTGATCGTCTCATTCGGCTTCATCCTGAACGCCTCGTATTCTTGAGTGAGACGACTAATTTTAGATTCCTTGACTTGAGTGGTTCCTTCATGCGTCACTTCTAGAAGCTTCCATACTTCGTACGAGGAGGTGCATGTCGAGTCCCTGTTAAATTTATTCCTGTCTATTGCACAAAAAAGAGCATTAATAGCTCTAGCATCTAGACTCGCCTGTTTCTTTTCCTCGTCAGAATATTTGTCGTTGGGTTTCTCGATGAGATCTCCATCGACAACTATTCTGGCGGGCTTTTTGTAACCATCGGTGACAATGGTCCACAGGTCGAAGTCTAGAGACTTGAAATAGAAACTCATCCTAGTTTTCCATTAGGTGTAGTTGGTTCCATCAAATAGGGGTGGCCTATGAGTGGATTGTCCTTCACCATGATTGAAAAACATAGGTTGTGTGGTTGCCATGGATCAGCTCTAGGATGTTAGTCCTTGTTAAGAGAACAGAGCTCTGATACCAATTGAAGAACAGGTAGGCAATTCTAGAGGGGAGGTGAATAGAATTTATAACAATAATAGCCAAATAAAAATTAAACTCTTTTCACCAACAGTAAATAATCAGAGTAAATACGGAAATAGAAAGTTCAAGAGAGCATACGCAAACACAGTCATTTTTAACCTGGTTTCCCTCGTGGAGGACTAGTCAAGGCATGAGAACTCTAGCTCAGGATTAAATCCACTATTTGTGAAATAGTATTTACACCCCATGCCTTTTCTTCAGAAGAGCACGTCAACTTCCTACAAAGATCGTTGTGGTGATGCTTGAAATTTTCCAAGCGACTTTTTTGACTTTTGTACAAACTCCTAACTGAATAGCACTGAGCACTTTAAGGCTTAGGAAGCTTGTGGCTAGTGGATGAGAAGGTTAAGGCTTGTATGAGGCTTATAGAAAAGAGAAGAGAAGATAATTGGATGATTGAAAATAAGAGAATTCAAGGCCTATTTATACTAGTTGGAATAGGCAGAATTCGGCCAGAATTCTGTATCAAGAATTTAAATTTTTGGCCGTTGGACAACTAGCTTACAGCAAACCCTAAAAATTAGGGTTCTGTAATTTAGGAGACAGAGTTCGGCCTGAACTCTGTGTTGAGGCAGAGTTCGGCCCGAACTCTGTCTCCATAGGACAGAATTACTCAAATGGGCTTTAGTGGGCTAGTTTAGTTTGGTGGAGCTTTTGGTTTTGTTTGGAGATAAGGTATAGGCCCAAACTACTCAGTGCTACTCAGTTTATATTTAGCTAGACTCAATAAATGTAAAAAATACAGACTCAAAAATTGAGTACGCTGCAGTAGAGAGCCGACGTCCGTCTTGTACTGAGTTCTGTCTTGATATGTCATATTGAATTATGACAAGTATCATATTGTCAATTTTATCAATATTTGGTTGACTATGATTTTGGGTCAACATTTATAACATTTTAAAAATCTCCATTTAAATAAAATAAATAATAATAAAAAATATTTCAAAATTTTCAGAAAGGGGAGCTACAGTTTAGCTCTTCACTAACTGGCATCCTATCAACATGATGGTCCACGGGTCTATTCCCATGATTAGCAACTGGGACTCTTTGGTTCAGCTCGTCGCTAATAGACACAACACCCCCTTAATCACGAGGTCCCTTTTACCTCAGGGTGTCTTAATCTCTCCTAGGCCGAATGGTTCCCAATGTCCCAGGAATCCACCCGAGAGACGATTACCTTATGTACAAGTTTTCCAAGACCAATACATGAATGCAGCTTCTATCAGATAAATCATAACAGAGTAATAGAAAAATGATATTTCCTTCGTGCCTTAACAGATATAGGACACATTCTTTTCGTGCCTTCTCTCTTTTATTTATCTCATAGTCGGAGCTCCTACAAAACACATTCACTTCTTTTCTATTGCATCATGTACAAGTCCATATGTACATGTCTAACATTCAGAACATATTTTAAGGGACATATAATCATTCATCTTTTGTAACATGATAACAGTTATGTGCAGATTAAGCATCTCAATCTACCTCTAACAGTGTATGAATTCAGAACATGTAAGCATTCACTATGTCTCTTCTTATTAAGCGTGCCAAGATTCTTTGAGTCATGGCAATATTCTAAGTTTAGCATAAAATCATTTCTTTTCTTGTTTTAGCATAGCAATAGGTAAATTCTCTTATAAGCATATAGGGTCATCATATTAGCATTCTCAATGATTACGGACTTGTTCTTAACAATAAGCATTCATTTAAAAACATAGATTCTTTATTGGCCATGAAAGAATCAAAAAATAAAGTCATTGTCTACTCATCCAGATTAATCGTCTTCATGAAGGCTTTCTCTTGAGCCGGCGTCAATTTCTCTGTTTCTCTAGTGCCTTCGTGGAGCGGGATACTACATGTCGTATCTGTTGGTTGTGATTTGTGGCTGGTTGATGCTGCTGATGTCACACATCACATTTGCATTTAGATATTGCACTTTATTTTTATTTATTATTTAATTTGTAGTAGACTTTTTTATATTTTTATGTACAAATTATCCAGCTTATTTCAAGTAGTTTATGCACTTTTCTATGTCATTATGATTTGTTTTATATGCTACTTATTTGTGCTCATAATCTACTTGTTGGTTTACTTTTACTTATGATGCTTCACTCCATTTGTTGTTTGTGATTCATTGTTTACGGGGGAGCTTATCATTTTGACCAAAAGACATAGGGGGAGAAGTACACCACAATCAAAATTTGTCATTATATATATATATTATCTGGTACATCGGCTAAAGTTTGTCAATTATCAAAATGGGGAAGATTGTTAGCCCATAAGTCAATAGTCACACCTATTTCGATAATCGACTAAACTCTGGTTCGATATAATAAATAATGTACTACCAAAGAGAGATGTTGGACGACTACTAAAATGACTACAACAAGTCTTTGCCAAATTGCCAAGGTTTGCTGAACAAGATCAATTTTTATTTTATTATGTAGTTTACATTTTATTAAGTCGAGGAAAATTATGTACATCAGACGTACTTGGCACTTGTTTAGCTTCCTAGTCTATCCCTACTAAAAATCCTATCCAATGTTGATCAGTCTACAAACTTATCATCAAATCCAAACCTAATACCCAAATTAAAAGCCCACAAAACCAACTTGGACCCTGCTGAATGCAAGGGAACCAAACTCTGCCCGAACTCGGTTACCTTGATCCAGTTCCCTTAAGATCAGGTCCACCTGAAGAACAGGAACCCAACGTTAAAATTTATGAATGTTAGGGATCAAAGTATGCCTGAGTCGACCCCCCCCCCCCCAAGAAATCTATAAAGTGAAGGGATTTTCATTCCATTTTTACTCAATCCCTACTTTTCTTCTTTAATATCTTTAAGAGTTCTCAGAGACTTTTAAATCTTCCTAATCTAAGCCTTACAACTCCTAGCTATGGAAGTGACACTTCACTTTGATATAGAAGTTTGGCTTGAGTTGTAAAAGTGGCTTGAAAACAATTTAGTTTTCTTACCAGGTTTGATGTCGATAAGTCCTTTGCATCAAAGGCTTGTGTTGTGAAGTTGCTCATGTCTTCGAATCAAAGTACGAGGTGTCTATAAGAAGTAGCAAGTGCTTCGGATCAAAGCTTACATTCTACTGCATAGTGGATTAAATCTCGAGCTAGAGTTATCGAGACTGGAGTAGTCCTCTCAGAAGAAATCTAGTATAAACATCAGTGTGTGTTTGCTTTTCTGAACTTATTTACTTTACGCAATTTACTTATTATATAGTTGGATATTATCTTGTTTATATCAGCTATAGTTATTGCCATAATTTTAAATTAGGGATTACTATTTTGGCTGCACGCACGCATTCTATTCCCTCCTCTAGAGGTGCTCAATGTTCCAACATCTATGATTGCGTAGGTAGTAATAATTATATATTCCCTTTATCATATGATATAGAGATCGAACTATATGGAATAAACTGGTAATAACGAAACAAAATGATATGAAAGAGAGAAAGAAAGAAAAAAAGTTATTAGCCTTGTCTATTGAGTAAAGAGAAAAGATGAAAATGTTTACTTGTTGGATAGTTGTTGCATTGTAAAGTTTAATCTGATAGAAAGTGCATATCATGCATCATTCCGGACAACTTGTGCACAAGGTATGGTCTCTCGATCGTTTTCTAGGGCACTTAGAATCACTCGGCCTAGGAGAGACGTAGGACACACTGAGGTTTGTACGTCCTCACGATCAGGGGATGTCACGTCTATTAGTGGGATGGACTTGTACGTCCCAACTGCTAATAGCCAAGTCCATTAGGGAAGAGCTGAACCAAGAATCGCAGCTGCTAATAGTCGTGCCTACTAGCGAAGAGCTGAACCCTGAGTCACAGCTGCTAATAGTCGTGCCTACTAGTAAAGAGCTAAACTGGGAGTCACAGTTACTAACCATAGGAAGTCGCACATGGACCATCATGTAGATAGGTCGCATGCATATGATAACATTATTATAATTTAACAAGTTGATACAGGGATGGACCGTCAGCCGTGGGTAAGAATCATTATATAAGTGATGTTTTCTTGGCGTAGTGCTCATTAAATAATGTTGATAACATGTTCCTTAAAGATTAATGAATACTTCTTCAAAAATATGATGTGCATGCTATGGTAATAAATATCGTGCTTGAATTATCCCTACTGCATAAATGAATGAACGAAGAAGAAATATGGTTTCGTTTATATTCTCAAAATGAATCAGAACTCTTGAATTGTATATAGCATGAGATGAACGAGATAAAAATAGAAATATCACTATTAAAAGCTATATTTTCTTACTAAATTACTTGGTGATTGGCTCAGTGGTATTACTTTTGTTCATTCACTACATACCTTAATATGCTGACCCTCCACCAAATTACCCACAGGTATTGAATGTCCTGCTGGATGGTTCGAGGTGATGACAGATCCTCATAATTGAGAGTCATAAATCAGAAGACGTATGACTGCTTCTTATAAAGAGAAGTATTGCATGGAATGAAGTCATTATAATTCTATTCAGTTTCAAAAGTTGTAAGCCAAGTTAGCATTTATCTATTGGCTATTAAAAGTCTTTGCAATCGATGCAAGTTTCAATAAAAGAAGAGATTTGTTCTTATTCTATTGTGTTTATTTGATTTTCTACTTTATAGTTCTGCTGCATTGTTGTTAATTCAGTCTATTTTGTTATTGTGAAGTTCGTGCCTTATACAATCACAATTTAGGCTTGTACGGTATCATGCCCAGTAATGACTTTATGATCCTGCAGGATCGGGGAGTGACAGACTGATATCAGAGAAATTCGATCCTTTGGCTTTACCTTGATTTATTTTAATTTGGAGATAGTCTTCTTAATCGGAAATTGCTTGGCCTCCTTGATATCTTTGATTCCATATGATAATTCTATAAATGTTTTTCTATGATGTCAGCATGAATTTTGCTGATTGATGAGGGCATTGAAATGAAGACCTGCAATAGTGAGAATATTGGTAAGTTTTATTGAAAGTTTCGAGGACAAAAGTTTTTCTCATTGGGGTAGTATGTTATGATCCACTCCTAGCGGAGGCATTATGTATGGATATTGATATCGGTTTGTTGGCTCGAAAGGAAGCCATTAGAAAGAGCTCCCTTGTTGGGACAAGAAGATGTATCATTATGGTGAGTGAGAAAGACTTTACTTTTTAATTCGTTCATGCTTAATAATGAATCCATAAAAAGAAAGAATGCATGCTTGTTGCTAAGAATAAGTTTGTGAGCCACTAAGAATAACGGTATAACTCTGTATGCTTTAACAAGAGAACTTGATGCTTGCGCGATGAAAGAAGAACCTTTGCTATACTTGTTCTAGATAAACGATTGCATGCTAAAGTTAGATTGTCGCTTAATTGATAGAACTGTTTTCATGCTTGTTAGGAGAAAGAGAATGTTGTTATGCTTGTACAAGTAGAAATAATTATATGTTCCCTTTATCAAATATTGTAAAGATTAAATTGTATAGAATAAACTGGAATGATGAAACAAAATGATATGAAAGTGAGAAAAAAGAAAAGAGCTATTGGCCCAGCGTAATGAGTAAAGAGAAGATGGAAATGTTTACTTGTTGGATAGTTGTTGCGTTGTAGAGTTTTATCTGATAGAAAGTGCATATAACACATCGGCCTAGACAACTTGTGCACAAGGTATAATCTTTTGATCGGTTCTTGGGGCACTGGAAATTGCTTGGCCTAGGAGAGATATAGGATACCCTGAGGCTTGTATGTCCTTGAAATCAGGGGACATCACGTCTATTATTGCGATGGGCTTGTACGTCCCAACTGCTAATAGTCAAGTCCATTAGTGAAGAGTTGAACCATGAGTCACAACTGTTAATGGTCGTGTCTACTAGTAAAGAATTGATCCTTGAGTCACGACTGCTAATAGTCATACATACTAGTGAGGAGCTGAACCGTGAGCCACAAATGCTAATATAGGAAGTTCCCATGGACCATCATGTGGATAGGTCGCATGCATATGATAAGATTATAATAAGCTAACAAGTTGATGTAGGAATGGATCATCGATCGTGGGTAAGAATTATTGTATAAGTGATGTTTTTCATTGCTTATGTTTTCCTATCATAATATGCTCATTAAAAATATTGTTATCATGTTCCTTAAAGAATGCATATGGTTTTGGAAATATGATGCGTATGCTATATTTAAAGAAATGAATATTGTGCTTGAATTGTCCCTACTGCATGAATGAATGAACAAAGAATAAATATGGTTTCATTTATGTTTTCAAAAGGAATCAGAACCCTTGAAATGTATATAACATGAAATAAAGATCACTATTAGAAGTTATGTTTTCTCACTAAATTACTTAGTGACTAACTCAATGAGTGTTGATTTTGTTCATTCAATAGTACATTTCCCAATATATTGACCCCCACCAGATTGTCTGTAGGTATTGGATGCCCTGCTGGATGGTTCGAGGCGATGGCAGATCCCTATCCTTGAGAGTTGGAAATCAGAAGATGTCTGGCCGCTTTGTATAAAGAGAAGTAATGTATGGAATAAAGTTATTGTAATTAATTATGTTCAGTTTTAAAAGTTGTAAGCCAAGTTGGCATGTATCTGTTGGCTACTGAAAGCCTTTGTAATCGATGCAAGTATCAATAAAAGAAGAGATTTGTTCTTATTCTATTGTATTTATTTGGTTTTTTTTATAGTTTCGTTGCATTGTTGTTTATTTGGTCAAATTTGTTATTGGACAAGTCAGTGCTTTGTAAAAGTTTAACTTAGGCTTGTACGACATCACTCCATGTGGAGACTTTATGATCCTCCAAGATTGGAGCGTGACATGATATACCATATGCTTTCTGACAGCTTACGTGCCAATCTGAACTACTGGCCATCCCTACTTCATCGATTGGAGATGGACTCAATTTGTTCCAGCATATCCCTCGAAGCCGTATGGTTTGATTTAGTTCGTTACACTATTAGCTCCATATCTTCCATGTAAAATCAAATAAAAGAATAAATGTCTGAATGATTAATCATCTTGTTGACATAGCATGCAATCCTGCCCTTGGATTTGTATTCCAAATCAGGCTAATATATCCATATTTAGGAGCCTACCTTTTATTAGTTTACACATGTTAAGTTGTATTTTGCTTGCCAAACCCTTCACTCATATGAATTTAGCATGTGTAATAGGTGAATATATCTATGTCACTCATGTTTTTTGTTATATGTATTTTCAGTATACGTGTACAGATTTCTGATATTTATTAGGTGACCAGTAGTTAGACTTATCTTGCTTATCCTTGGCTTAGTTTAGTCTCGATTTGTTGTTGGCTAGTCTTGGTTTGGTTCACCTTGGTTCATCATGGCATGTTAACTTGGCTTAGCTTGGTTTGGTTTGGGTTGGTTTAAGATGAGAATGATTGGTATATAAACTAACTTCTCTCTCTCTCTCCTTTCATTTATTTCTTCATTAACTCTTCTCCTCCTTCTCCATTACTCCTCCCACCAACCCAAGGCAAGTGCAACTTGCTCTATGGAGAACATGATGTATCTCTATTTTTTATTGTTCTATTCTTTTTCTTGTATGATTCAAAGCATCTTTGAACTTTTGGTTTTGTTGGGTATATTGTTGTATATCCAAGTTTTAAGTTTTTTTTATGTTTTTATTGGTTTTGATCTCTAACAACTTCGTATTTCCAAAATCTAATGGTTCTATATTGCGGGAAATTCAATTTTTACCGAAATTTGACTTTTGAATCGCTTGATTTCGACTTGTTTGGAGGAAATTATGGTCGTTCTCGTGTTCATGGTACCTGCACATCTTCGGTGATGCCATGACGATGAACAATATCGTGCATGCTTCAAGTGTTGTATGCCATGCATTCGTGCCCCGCGCATCATACACCCGCGTGCTGCGTGTTTCGTGCGTCGCGTGCCTGCACGTTTCATCTGCCGCACGCTCGCGAGCCGTGCATCCATGCCGCGTATGTCGTGCACCCGCGCGCTTCGTGTTTCCTATGCCGTATGTTTCGTTTGCCTCGTGTCGTGCATCCGTATCTCGTACGTCGTGCACCCGTATGCTGCACATTTCGAGAGCCGCGTGCCCGTGTGTTTCGTCTACCGCTCGCTCGCGTGCCATACATCCATGCCCCGCACGTCGTTGCCAGTTTTGTTCGCGTGCGTGCACAAATGACTGTTTTTGCCTGTTTAAGCTGTTTTGTAGCAAGAATCTTGTAAAAGTCATGAAACTTGTAGATCTTCATCTTGGCTTCAAAAATCTTCATGTTTTATTCTAACTGGAGTTCAAATGTGACTGATAGTTTCAATCACCCATGGATGTTCTTGATCTTTTTTGCATGTTTTTTGTACTTGGACTTGAAATTGAACTTGAACATGATGATGTGATCCCGTCTTGATAATAATGATAGTGTCCCGTCGAGGTGCACCCCTGACAAGCATCCTTGATATGATAAGTAATCTTGATATGACATGTATTACCTTGATTACTGTTGCGATAGGTAATCCTGTCTTGCTATGGCAACTCTTATCTTGACTCTGTGGTTAATTTTTCCTGATTGTGACTGTACATGCTACATGTCTCGTCTTGCATCATGTCAAGGACATAGATTCCTGGTTACCACAGTTAGGGATTCATAATGAATCTGACTAAGTTAAATGTCTAGATTGATCAAGTAATTCATATGGAGAGATTTTCCAGTTACAGGCAATCCCGTTATCCTGGCCATACCTGTGGACTTGTAGCCTGCCGTCGAGTAGAGCGCATTTCCAACACACTATCATGTGTTGCACTTCTTATATCCTAAGTACTCAAGTACGCTAGAAATATTGATAACTCTTATAACTTGATAACTCTCGTAACTTTCGCCTGGATAGTCTGCAAGGCTTGTGACTGCAGAAATATCTCAATTGCATCTTATTAGGAACTAGGCCTGTGATAACCCTAGTTAGCTAATGATAGCAAGCTGTAGGATTTGATTGGTCGTGCCTGAATGATTGTCTCTTAATAAACATGGGAATTATATTCCACCTCTTGTTTTTCCTGATGCAAGCAAGTATGTTCATTTAACTCTTGTCATTATGTTATTATAATTATGTTCTCGTATCAGTTTTTTGTTTACTTTATATGCTGGTTGTAGTTCATAAGTGGAGCCTTCCTTGTGGTATTTGCCCTTTCTGGGTCTGATCCAGCTAGTTTTGTATGGCCAGATTTTGGACTGATACTCGAAGATCTACCGTCTTTCCAGCCAGATGGCGAACACAGGAGTAACCGAGGCAACAAGTGGGCTTCTTATTTTGCTCTCCTATTGTACTGTAAATTATTTTTTTGAGGCATTCAGCCGTCGAGCATGTGTTAGCTCGTGTTGTAACTTCATTTCTGTCTGCCCAAGGGCTGTAACATGATTGACAAATCCTAGGGTTGATCATGTATGACTTAACTCATGCTAGTCTTCGCATTTTGCATAACTAGCTTCATGATTATCTGAATATGTAATGTTTGGGACGTCTTACTTTATATGTCTAATGATCTAACATCTTGTAACAATTATTTGCTTGCTTGAGATTAAGACACTAGGCTTGTTCTTGACCATAAGAGACTGATGGATTGTAGATTAACCCTCATGCATCTAGACAGCCATGACCGTATTGCAAAGTGTGTTGTACTCAAATGTACGCAGCTGGCAGTGTTTGTCCCCCGCTCTCTAGTATTCTGGATCTGGGGTGTGACACGCTTTAAGTGGTGGCCCATACAGGTCTTATAAATCAAGATGTGTAAGGGTTTACTGGATAGATGTCTCAATCAGCATTCACCCTTGATCCCTACTCGTGCTTTCTAATCTTCCTAAATCTTGACCTGATAATATGCTCTTATGCTCGATCTATTTTGGTCATTCCTTATTATTTCCCATGTCATTTTCTTTAGTGGCATTATTCCTGGTCCTACTGATCAGCCGGGCGGAGCACCTCCTGTAAACCAGCAGCAACCTGGGGACCAGCACTCTGGGACAGCATCTCGAGTCATGCCTTACGGGAAGCAAGAGCCACCAATACAGCCAGTCCAGCATGCAGAGCCTGATAATAAAACCCTAATGGCACTCATCCGAGACTTGTTTGTAGCACAAGATCGTCGAGGTGATGCTCTGCAGCAAACAGTACAAGCAGCTATGAACAGAGTTGGTTATCAGGGGAATAATGCAGCCAACAACTTTAAGTGCCTGAACCCTCCTTTCTTTGACGACGGTGAAGATGCTATTGCTACTGATGCTTGGCTTCAAGACATAGAGGTTATTATGGAGGCATCTAGAATTCTAGTTGAAGAGAATGTGGCCATTGTACGACTACAATTGTTGGACTTAGCCCGTAACTGGTGGACGATGCGGGCAGTTAGTTTGGTGACACCTATCATGTGGGCGATATTCAGCGATAGATTTTAGACAAAGTATTTTGATGCAGTGGCTCGCTATGATCTACAGACAAGGTTCAGCTATCTCAAGAAGATGGGAAGGACGGTCGATGGATATGCGGTCGAGTTTTCAAGACTTAGTTAGTTTGCTCCCACCTTGGTGGCGATAGAATTTGGCCGAGCATAATGATTCCAGCAGGGACTCCACCTAGAGATCATTATGCGGTGGAGCAGTTTGGGCATAAAACATTTGATACAGTTTTGCGAGCAGCTAGAAGGCACGAATATACCTCACAGAGGATAGTAGATCAATTCGGAGGACGGAAGATGTCTCATGGACAAATATCCCAGTCAACAGCACCCGCCCCGGCAACCTGGATATTAACTATTGGAGCTCCTAGGAGGGTGACACTAATATTTTTGGTCCAGCACACAACTCGGACGTACCCTCAACAACAGAAACAGAAGCAGTATTTTGTAGTAGGTTGCTCATATTGTTGGAAAATTGGGCATGTGATTTCAGAGTATCGCAGAACACAGGGGTTGTGCATAGCTTATGGGACACTGGACCACATAATCGATTCCTACCCGAATAGAGCTAATTCATCTTCATTAACCCTAACTAGTCCCTCAGTTAGGGCACCAGCACCAGTACAACAGCTGCAGCAGTACCAGCCTCTGAGGCTTAAGTATTCCAGCAGCATAGGCCACAGAGTATGCTCAGACCCAAGCTCAGATTCAGAACAGACAAAGAGGTCACCAGCAGAGGAGACCAGCACCAAGAGGATAGGGTCAAGCTAAGGCTTTGACGGTAGTAGAAGAATTGCCATCTGGTAAGGTAGTGGCAGGTACCATTCTCGTCAACTCTTTTCCAGCAATAGTATTATTTGATTCGGGTGCATCGCTTTCATTTATGTCTGCACGATTCGCAACATGAATAGGATTGAAGCCCGAATCATTATCAGTACGACTCAATACCCTTACTGGTAACGACCTTATGGGAGTAGATAGAGTCTTTTCCTCGTGTTAAATTATAGTTAGCGATAGAGAGTTCCCCGCTAGATTGATAGAATTTTCGCTGTCCAACTATGATGAGGTCCTAGAAATTGATTGGTTGAAGGATCAGCATGCAAGAATAGGCTCCTATATTGGCAGGATTATTTTTGGTGTTCCCAACGAAGAAGAATTTTCATTTTCCAGAGGTGAAGTAGAACCTTCTCCACCAATTTTACGGATAGTAGTAGCAGAAGTAGTTCAGTTTCCCAGAGTAGTAAAAAAAATTTGATGTATTTCCCGAAGAGCTTCCAGGCATGATGCCAGAAAGAGAGATAAAGTTCACTATTGATTTGATTCCAGGGACGACACCGGTATTAGAAAGAGTCTACAGAATAGCACCGTCAGAATTGAAGATCTTGTACAAGATGATTGAAGAACTCAGAATCAAGGGATTCATTCGTGCTAGTGGATCACCTTGGAGAGCCCGGATGCTTCTTGTGAAGAAGAAAGATAGTGCGTCAAAATTATGTGTTGATTGTCGTACCTTGATTTCGTAACAATCAAGAACAGATATCCCCTACCAAGGATAAATAATTTATTTGATCAACTCAGAGGGGCAACAGTATTCTCGAAGATTGATTTACGGTTGGGGTTCCATCAGATCAGAGTCAGAGCGCAAGACATCCTGAAGATGACATTCAGATCAAGATATAGACATTGGGAGTTTCTCGTTATGCCATTTGGAGCGACCAATGCGATAATAATATTTATGGATCTCATGAATCGCATATTCATGTCCTATTTGGATCAGTTCGTGATAGTATTTATAGACTACATCTTAGTCTATAGCAAGAGTGAAGCAGAGCATGAGCGACATCTCTGAATAGTCCTTCAGATTCTCATAGAGCACCAGTTGTACGTGAAATTCAGCAAGTATGAATTTTGGCTTGATCATATTTTGTACTTAGGTCATATCATCACCAGAGGTTGAGTAGAATTGGATCCCTAGAAGATAATGGCTATAGAGACATGGCCAGTACCTAGCACCGTCGCAGAAGTTTATAGTTTTCTAGAATTGGCGGGCTATTTCTGACGATTTGAATCAGACTTTGCTCGAACTTCAGCACCCTTGATGGAGTTGGCACGCAAGGATATACAGTTTGCTTGGACATCAGAATGTTAGGTTTCGTTCGAGAAATTAAAGCAAGGATTGATGACGGCACCCATTCTCACGCTTCCAGATGGGACTGGAGGATTTTTAGTTTATTGTGATGCTTTAGGTAAGGGACTAGGATGTGTCCTAATGTAGCTTGGCAAGGTAGTAGATTATGCGTCACGTCAGCTTCGTGATCACGAGAAGAATTACCCAACACATGACTTTGAGTTAGAAGCGATGGTTTTTGCCCTCAAGCTTTGGAGGCATTACTTGTATAGAGATCGGGAAGAAATTTTCACCGACCACAAGAGTCTCAAATACATGTTTACCCAGAAGGATCTCAACATGCGTCAGAGAAAATGGCTAGAGTTACTAGTGGATTACAACATCAACCTGCAGTATCATCCTAGGAAGGCCAACGTAGTTGCAGATGCGTTGAGTAGAAGAGTATGAGCTTATTTTCTAACAACATAGCCCGAGCTATTAGCGAATCTTCAGAAGATGGGAATAGAGATAGTTTTCCCTACCAACGTGGCAATGATGGCCAGAATGCAAGTTCAGTCCAGCATAGACGAGAGAATCAAGATAGCTCGATCAACGGATTCCAAACTTCAGTGGCTTAGGGCAGAATGTGAAGCAGGAAGAAGAACAGAGTTATGCATTCATAAAGATGGCATGCTTCGACATAGAAGGCATCTTTGTGTACCCAGTGGTGACATCAGGCAAGAGATCATGACGGAGGCTCACAGTTTACAGTATTTAATTCATCCCAGTAGCACGAAGATGTATAGTGATATTCATCATCATTTCTGGTAGAATGACATGGAAAGATAGATAGCTCGGTTTGTCTCTCATTGTTTAGTTATCCAGCAAGTCAAGGCTGAACATCAGAGACCAGCTAGACTTTTTCAACCATTATCAATCCCAGAATGGAAATGTGAACATATTACCATGAATTTTGTGACTGGTTATCTAAATCTCTAGCTGGAAGAGATGCTATATGGGTGTAACACCCAGTTTTCCAGATGAGGGTAATTTTGAAATTTTGTAATTATATTATTATTTATTGATATTTATTTCATATTATGATTTTTGATAATTTTTAATCATTTTTAAACTATTTAAAAACTGCTTTAAGTCATGACTTATGATTTTGATGTGCTGCTAGTGAAACCCTAGTGACTGCATGACCTAGAGCCTAACCATGTCATTAGGATATTTAATTATCATTTTTAGCCTAGGGATAATTTGGTCATTTTGACTTATTTGAATTATTTGATTATTTATTGAATTGGTGAATTCTAGTTTGACTTTGACTTGTTAAGACCTAGTGGACTAGCCTAGAACTTAACCCTAGCTATGGTAACCCTAGTCTAACTTGAGTTAACCCGTTTTAGTCATTAGAGATTAGTTTTAGAATGAGTGGATTTGGTTTAGTGAATTTAAGTCATGGCTTATGACGTCATGACTTAATTAATCATGACTTAAGCCATGGGCCAATTTAGGAAACCCTAACCCTAATTATTAAGCTTATGACCAGCCATAGGAGAGCCCCTCCCTATTTAATGTCTTGTTGAGGAGTTCTTGCCTCTTTTAGAGCTTGACCTAATTTTGAAGAAAAAGGTATTTTTTCTCCCTTCCAAAAATCTCCATAAATTCATTTTAATTCCTTTTTAATCCTTGTCTTTTGCATTAGGACCTAATTACTGTGTTTTTATTATTTATGGAGGTTAATCTCAGTTTTTGGTTCATTTGGAGCATTTGGCCGTCAAGGAGAATACCCCCCATTTGAAGCTCTTTCTAGCTTTTTGCACCTATAGGTAAAACTACTCAAATTGATCTAAATTTCTGTTTTCTTTGCATTTAGGGCTAAAACTAGGAGTCCCCTAGCTGTCCCTAGAGTTTGAGCTAATTTCGTGTCCGTTTGGTGTCCGTATCAGGCACGTGTCAATGTGTAAGTGTAGGTGTTTGATGAAATGTCACTTAGGAATTTATTTTCAATTTTTGTAAATGTAATTACATGAATTTGTAGATCTAAGTATGTACATCAATTTTAGTGAATGATGTTAGGTATTTTGGTGTCGTTTTGTGTCAGTTTTTGGTGTTGGACACGCGTGCACGACACGAGCGCACTGTCCTGCATCACGGGCAGGATATCTCGCTGTGTCGGACACGTGGACACGCCAACTTTTGGGAGGATGTCAGGGCACTGACTGACATCATCCTTCCAAAATTTAGGGCCATTTGGTGCAGTGTGCAAGGAGTTCTCCTCCTCGCACTGGCCCCGCGCGCGCGCTGTGCACGCGTGAATTCTAGCCACTGACACGGCTCTAAATCTGACACGACACGTGTCTAGGACACGTTGCAGGGCCATGGACATGTATCCCTATATGGGGCAAACACGTGGACGTGACCACGACATGTGTCGTGCAACGTGTCGTGTCCTAGAGTGACACACACGCGTGCACGACACTTCCTGAACACTGTTTTGTGTCTATGAATGTGTGGTCGTTTGGACACGTTTGTGTCCACTTGGTTGGACACAAACACCACCTGTGACACGTACACGTGTGGTAGATTAATTACCAACCTCTAGTTTACCATATTAACTTGAATTTGATACTCGAAATTGGTTTTCTTAAATCACTGATACTTAGGTTGCTATTTCGAAAATCCTAAACTGATTTCAGTTTAATCTGACTTAAATGATGTTTTTAAATTGCCGCATTGATTCCTACATGTGTATTAGTTCCTACTAAGTTGGTTTTGCAAGTTAGATTAGGTTTTTTATTGAGAAATGGGATTTTGGACTGCTTGTTGAATGTAGACTGATACATTCTTTCGAAAATTCTGATTTTATGTTTCCCCTTCAAAAACTAAACCTTGATGATTAAATTACATGCTTAATTCATGGACATATGTGATAGCTACTGCTAGGTGGGATTTTCAGGTTAGTTTAGGATTTCACTCAAGTAATTGGAAATTGAACATTGGGTTTTGGCTGTGCTAGGTGGACTGATACACAGTCTTGGGAATTCAGTATTCTGAATTCCTATTCTTCTAACACTGATTTGAAGATTCATCTTTCCATATTAATTCATTTAATTATACTAGCTAATTGTCATTTGCTATTCTTGTAATGAACTGACCTTGAAGTTGGTTTGCTATGTATAAATCCTGAACTGGAGTCCATGTTTAAAGATGATTTCCCTTGATGTTTAGTACTAGGCTAAACTCATTTACATGTGTTACTTTACTGCAATGTGGGGGGGTTTTATTTGTGTAGGGATATAGGATTTGGTTGGTATGGGAGTTGGGACTTTGAGTTAACTGATTGAACTGTCGATTAATCTCAGTTTTCCTGAGAATTTAGGAATGTTCATGTACATTATTCAGTCTTCATATCACTCACATAACACATATTGTTTTCCCTGTCACATGCCCATTCACCCACACATTGTTTCACATACTCAATGTTCCAATCACACACACACATATACACATTGTTCCCTATTACATGTCCACCCTCTACACATACACCCTCATTTGACACTGTTTTCCAGAATTATATATACACACACCATTAGACACTACACACACGTGTATATTACCACACAACACACCCTACCTACTGTCATGTCCACATACACATGGGCACCCACATGTTTGACACTTGCAATCACTCTACATTACACACACATGTTTGACACTTGTACACTTGTATTTACCTTACATTGACACTTGCACCTGTTGACACATTCACTCAATCACTCATTCCACTCTCCACCCTTCACATCACCTTGCATACACTTCATTATTTGCCACACACTCTTGTGGTATCACACATAGACACATGTCCACATGTGCCTCCCCTATATTACTCAATGTATATATATACTTCTATATGCTAGATACTATGATGTGGTATGTATGCATATATATTAGCCTATGTGATATTATATATAGGGATGTGTTTTATGTGATAGAAATATAAGTATTGCAGATAATTGGCATAAGGTTGAACATATAAATATGTATGGTTATAATTATGATATAGATATATATGGTATCCTAGTCTATGGTTTGGTTGTGAGTTAGCCTATAGAGATTGGCTTAGATAGAGACCCAATTGACTAGTTGACTATAGTTTGACCAACCCATAGATGATTGTTGACCAATTGACCTAGATTGGATTGGGGGTTGACTATGGTTGACCAGTTGACTAAAAGTCAACTGATGGTCAACCCTTGACTTAGTGTAACCTAGTTTGCCCTTGTTTGACCTAGTTTGACCCAGAGAGTTGACCAGGGTTGACTTAGAGTTGACTTTGACCTAGTTTGACCTAGAATTCACGTAGATTGCATCATAAACTTTATTTATCTTGTTTTAAACATATTATAACATGTATTCCTCTGTTTAGGACATTGTGACTCTGTTGCAGATATCTGATATTACACTACTCTTTTCAGAGTATCAGGCGAGTACATTCTCTGATAGTTCTTCCATTTACTTGTCGTTTACTGTACTTCAGTTGTAGCTAGTTCTATTTGATTCTATATTACAAACACGATTTGATATTACTGGATCCATTTTATGCGACACTCACTTATTCGTGTCTGGCCTCTATTTCTGGAACCACCTCCTGGAACCATCCTGGAATCATTTACTGGAACCATTCGTGTACTGGCTGGACTTATACCTATTTTCGTATCGGGTTATGGATTCACTTGTACTTGCTGGGCGGGGAAATATTGGAATAGACATGTGAACATACCTAAATACTGGAACCACTCCCTTGGAATTATACTGGAACGATAGCCATCCCACACTTGGCCGAGTGTGCAGTGTGTCGTATTACCTACAGCCGTTCACATGTCGATCCCGATATTTTAAAACACACTGTTAGAGTATAGGCTGGACTCACCCTGGAACCTTTGATCACTGACTGGACTCACCTTATAACGGACTCATCTTGTGCTGGAATCACCTGGTATTGGATTATATTGTCTGGACTCACACATGACTCTTATTATACTGTCTGGACTTATATCATGCTACTCTAGTTCAGCTAGATTATATTTACAGTCTTCATTGCCATTTTCTCTTCTTATTTAGTTACTTTCCTTTCCTTGTACCTTAACTGTTCTCTATATCATTACCTGTATAAAACTGCTATGATTCATCAATATAACTGCCTATAACTGCTTTATAGTTCTCTGTCATTTACTTGAGATTTTTTGATGAATTGTACTCATTCATGTCCTGACTGGACCTGTTGAAAATTTTACAGATGACTGTCCTGAGGACACTTGTCCTACATATTATGGACCCGGAGACGGGATGGCTACCTTTGGCCCCGACACTCAGGAGTGATCGGGATTTAGTTTAGTAGACTAGCATCTATTTTTTATGTTGAACTTTTGTATTGATTTGAGACTTGTGTAGAATTTTAGATTTGTTGAGAATCGTTATTATTTTAGAGTTGTCTTTCAATTTCTTAGTTAATTCTTCTGTGATTATCTTATCGTGCTTAGACTGTGATTGAGTTATAATATCTTATACTTGTCCTCCGTTCGGAGTTAAGATTTGACAAGTACATTATAATTGCGTGAGTTGTTGGTTAGATAGTAACCTAGGACAGCATTCTACCGCCGACACTGCGGCGTAGGCTGGGCGTTATTACATGCTCGTACCCTCACAGTGGGTGCGGGTCGTAACAATGGATTATAGTTGACAGACTCACAAAAGTAGCTCATTTTCTTTCTTTTAGAATTAGTCAGTTGATGGATCAGCTTGCAGAGATGTACCTCAGGCATATAGTCAGATTGTATGGAGTGCCAGTCTGTATCGTATTCGACTGAGATTCGAGATTTATATCGCACTTTTGGCGAAGTCTTCAAAAGAGTTTGGGAACTCGTCTCAAGTTTAGTTCAGTTTATCATCCACAGACAGATGGTCAGTCAGAATGCACGATTCAAACTCTTGAGGAAATGTTACGATCCTGTATACTTGACTTCGGTGGTTCGTGGAAAGGTCACCTATATCTAGTGGAGTTCTCCTACAATAATAATTTCCAGGCTAGTATCTAGATGGCACCATTTGAGGCACTGTATGGCAGGAAGTGCAGATCACCTTTAGCCTGGGACGATGTCGACGAGAGACAGATGCTTGGTCCAGAAAAGGTTATTCAGACTATCGAGGTGGTCAGACAAGTTAGAGATCATCTTCGAGTTGCCCAAGTTCGTCAGCGCCATTGGGCCGATTCTTATCGGCGTCCTCTTGAGTTTTCTATCGTCGACCACGTATTCCTTAGGATCTCGCCTACATATGGCGTCATTCGATTCGACGTACGGGAAAAGCTTAGTCCTAGGTATATAGGGCCATTTGATATTTTCAAACGAGTATGTGATACATTATATCGTCTCGCTCTTCTATCGTCATTAGATGAAGTGCATAACGTGTTCCATGTATCCCAATTATGATGGTATATCCCGGATACGAGCCATATCCTTGATCATTCGGAATTGGTGGTTGGTGCCAACCTTCCATATGAGTAAAGACCTGTATCCATATTGGACCGAAGAGAGAATGTACTCAAAAATAAGACTATTAGTTTAGTCCGTGTCACTTGGGGTCATCACTCTTTGGGTGAGTCAACCTAGAAACATGAGGATGATATCCGATCATGATATCCATACTTGTTTGACTCATAAGGTATAATATCTTTCTTATGCCTTATGCTATAAATTCTTTGTTTCCATGAATGATTTCTTGATTGACTGCTAGACCTAGATTGCTTATCATAAGTATAGTTTGCCCTGACACATCTAGCCTCTTGATTAAATTCTGAGGACGAAATTCTTTTAAGGTGGGTAGAGTTGTCACTCTTGTTTTCTGTTATACGTATTTTCGTTATACGTGTACGGATTTTTGATATTTGTCAGGTGACCAGTAGTTAGACTTGTCTTGCTTAGCCTTGGCTTGGTTTAGTCTTGGTTTGTTCTTGGCTAGTCTTGGTTTGGTTCACCTTGGTTCATCATGCCATGTTAACTTGGCTTGGCTTGGTTTGAGATGAGAATGATTGGTATATGAACCAACTTCTCTCTCGCCTCTCATTTATTTCTTCATTAACTCTTCTCCTCCTTCTCCATTACTCCTCCCACCAACCCAAGACAAGTGCAACTTGCTCAATGGAGAACATGATGGATCTCTATTTTTTTATTGTTCTAATATCTTTCTTGCATGATTCTAAGCATCTTTAGAACTTGGGATTTTTTGTTTTGTTGGGTATATTTTTGTAGATCTAAGTTTTAAGTTTTTCTTGTTTTTCTTTATTTTGATATCTAAAAACTTGGTATTTCCAAAATCTAATGGTTCCATGTTGTGGAGAATTCAATTCTTCCCAATTTTGGCTTTAGACTTGCTTGATTTTGACTTGTTTTGAGAAAGTTATGGTCGTTCTCATGTTCATGCTCCTCGCACATCTTCGGTGCTGCCGGGACGATGAATAGTACCACCCGTGCACCGTGCATTCGTGTCCCATGCATCGTGCACCCGTGCGCTGTGCATTTGTGTGTCGTGCGCCTGCGCGTTCCGTCTACCGCATGCCCGCATACCGTGCATCCGTGCCCCGCGTGCTGTACATTTCGCACGTCGTGTGCCCGCGTATTTCATTTTTGCGTGCCGTGCATCCTTGTCCCGCGTGCCGTGCACCCGTGCTTTGTGCGTTTCGCGTATCGCACGCCCGCTCGTTTAGTCTTCCGTACGCCTATATGCCGTACATCCGCACCCCACACGTCGTGGCCAGTTTGTCCGCGCACATGTATAAATGACTATTTTTGCATGTTTAAGCTATTTTGTAGCTAGAATCTTGTAAAACTCAAACATAAAACTTGTATATTTCCGTCTTGGCTTCAAGAAGTTTCATGTCTTATTTTAACGAGAGTTCATATGCGACTGATAATTTTAATCACCCATGGATGTTCTTGATCTTCTTTGCATGTTTTCTGTACTTGGCCTAAATTGTGACGACCCGACTTGATGAACTTGAACTTGAACATGATAATATGATCCCGTCTTGGTAATCTTGATAGTGGCCTGTCGAGGCGCACTCCTGACAAGCATCCTTGATATGATAAGTAATCTTGATATGACATGTATAACCTTGATTGTTGTTGCGTCAGCTAATCTTGTCTTGCTAGGGTAACTCTTGTCTTAACTCCGTGGTTTATTTTCATAATTGTAACTGTACAAGCTACCTGTCTCGTCTTGCTTCATGTCTAGGACATGGATTTCTGGTTACCATGGCCAGGGATTCATAATGAATATGACCGGGTTAAACGACTAGATTGATCAAGTAGTTCATATAGAGAGATTTTCCAGTTACAGGTGATCCGTTATCCTAGCCACACCTGTGGACTTGTAGCCTACCGTCGAGTAGGGCGTATTTTCAGTACACTGTCATGCGTTGTACTTCTTATATCCTAAGTACTCAAGTATGACAGAAATCTTGATAACTCTTGTAACTTGATAACTCTTATAACTTTTGCCTAGATAGCCTGGATAGTCTACAGGGCTTGTGACTGCGAGAATTTCTCAATTGCATATTATTAGTAACTAGGCCTGTGATAACCCTAGTTAGCTAATGATAGCAAGCCGTAGGATTTGATTGGCCGTGTCTGAATGATTGTCTTATGATTAACATGAGAATTATATTCCACCTCGTGTTCTTCCTGACAAGTATGTTCATTTACTCTTGTCATTATGTTATTATAATTATATTCTCGTATCAGTTTTTCTTTTACTTTATATACAGGTTTTAGTTCATAAGTGGAGCCTTCCTTATGGTACTTGCTCTTTATGGGGTTTGACCCAGCTGGTTTTGTATGGCCAGATTTTAGAGTGAAACCCGAGGATCTAACTGCTTTCCAGCCATATGGTGAACACCGAGAGTAACCGAGGCAACGAGTGGACTTCTTATTTCGTTCTTCCACTCTATTGTAAACTATTCTTTTGAGGCGTTTAGCCATCGAGCGTGTGTTAGCTCGTGTTGCAACTTAATTTCTGTCTGTCCAAGGGCTGTAACATTATTGATAAATCCTACGGTTGATCATGTATGACTTAACTCTTGCTAGTCTTCGCATTTTGTATGACTAGCTTCATGATCATCTGAATATGTAATGTTTGGGACGTCTTACTTTGTATGTCTGATGATCTAACATCTTGTAACAATTTTTTACTTGCTTGAGATTGAGACATTAGGCTTGTTCTTGACCATAAGAGACTGATGGATTGTAGACTAACGCTCATGCATCTAGATAGTCGTGACCGTATTGCGAAGTGTATTGTACTCTAATGTACGTAGCTGGCTGTGTCTGTCCCGCGATCTCCAGTATTCTGGTTCTAGGATGTGACACCTAAGTTGTTTAAAACTCAAATTTTCTTGTTGGGGAATCATCCCAAGTCCATATGTCGACTACCCTGTTGTGATCGATCTGTATACGGAAGATTTCCTCAACGAACTACCTCCCCAATGGATGGTTTGTGAGGTACCATGCCCCTTCATAAATCATGCAGCTGATCTATTCGCCTCTTCCAAGCAATGAATACATCTACCATCCTACTCTCTTTATGATACTTTGATGTTCCAGCCACGGGCTGAACCATAAATATATGTTTAGCCTTCTACCATTCAATCAATCTAGGGATCAGCAATTAGATTTTATGTCTTGAATTCGGTATATACTTATATGTGACCGAGTAATTGTTATTCGATCATTGGACCCAGAAGTTGGCATCTTTAAATACATACTCCCTATCGAGGAAGTCCAAAGTGACTTTCCTTCAAGGAAATTCCATGTGAGTCTTGAACCTGCTATATTAGGAGGGTGAATAAGGACCGTAATCCTACCTCACCTTCGTACATTGGAAAATAAAGTTTGGACCATGCAATAGTATGGATAATCCCACGCCATAGAAAAACATCATAAATTGTTTCCACTTTGTGAATAGATGTCATTAGCAGCATAATTGTTTCAAGCCAAAATAGGGCGATAGAGGAAATGAACGATCGAACCAATTTTACGCTTGCCATCTTTCCATACATATATATATATATATATATATATATATATATATATATATATATATATATATAGCGGTTAAGAGAGGTGCATTCCCCCAGGAAGTTGCTAGTTTGAGCCACGGGGCATAATTAATTCCCTTTATGGGGAATTAAAGTAGGGTGGTGGTGGGGGCAGTACAGGTGCGGTCCATAGGAGGCGTAACGGTGCGGTACGAGTGCAGGTGTGGTTCCAGTGTGGTGCCAGTGCGGAGCTAGTGTGGTATGGCCGGATGGTGCATTCATGCGTGGGTGTAGCCTCCGAGCTGGGATGAAGCCTTCGGGCTGGGATGATGTCTTCAGGCATAGGGAATTGATTGTGCCCCCGTTGCTTGAACTAGCAACCTCTTTGGGGTGGTGGTGGGTGCAGTATAGGTGCGGTCCATAGGAGGCAGGAGCGATACGGTACGGGTGCAGGTATGGTGCCAGTACGGAGCTAGTTTAGTATGGCTGCGGTTGCGGTTGCGTGAGGCCTTCTGGCCGGATGGAGCCATCGAGTGTGGCGAGCCTTCGGGTCGGGATGTAGCCATTGGGCTGGGATGATACCTTCAGGCATATGGATTACATATATAGGCCTTTGAGCTGGATTAGTTGTAAGCCTTCGGGCTGAGTTTGTAGCCTCTAGAAGGAGCCTGAATAAAATTTACCTTCGATATATATATAGGGTCTGAATCAAAATCATTCGCGGGGGGAGCCCCGCCAAAGCCAATCCCCCTACCCTCGCACCAGCGGATCGGGGGGTGCGTGCGTGCCCGCTCGATCCAACGGCCAAGGACGACAGGACTCCTGCGGGGCTCCCGATTCAGACCCTAAATGGGCACGAATCAAAAACCCTACAGGGGGAGGCCCGCCAATATATATATATATATATATAAAGCTGATCGGGAGCCTCTCCAAAGCCCCCCCCTCGTGCGTTAGATCGAGTCTCTCTCTCTCTCTCGCAAGCTCGATCAGACGGTAGGTGGAGAAGCGGGACTTCGAATAAAGTGGCATAGTGTCTCTCAAGTTCATTATATATATGAAGCGAATCGGGAGCCATGTTCGGGAGCCTCAACAAAATCCTCCCCCCCTCGTGCGTCAGATCGAACCCCTCTCTCTCTCCCGCCCGCTCAATCTGACGGTGGACGAGGGAGCGAGGCTTTGGCGGTGCTCCCCCGCCAAACATCATAAAGTGGCATAGTGTCTCTCAAGTTCATATTTAGTTGGAGGAAGAATCACAGATGAAATCCTTAGCTATCAACTGATGTATGGCCAAACCACCCCACCCTACTAGCACACACACATAATCGATACTTTTCTTCTTCATTTTAAGGATGAAAGGATCAACGAATGGGAGGGCGAGGGGTGGGTTAACCGGGTCAAGGTCAGGCCTAAACCGGTCTTTGACTGGGCTGACCCTTGTCGGACCTACGGTCCTGGAGGTTTAATCTAGTTCGACCTGGATAGCCGACCAAGCTAGACCTGGCTCGGATCTGAAAAATGGAAACCCAACCCAATCTAAATGGAGGAATGTGTTGGGATGGTCCTGTTCTTTGACCGAAGCCAGAGGCCTAGATTTCGTTTGAATGGGTCAGGCCTAGACCGATTTATGGGCCATCCAGCCAAAGCAATACCTCTAATTAACACAACACACTGTGTATTGACGTGTTGTATCCATCCATAACTGTCTATGGAATATTTGAACTCAACCACCGATGACTGTAACTAAAATCCAAATAAAAGCTCTTATACCAAACGCAATCTTAGAAAGAGAAGAAAAAGTTGTAACCCCTCTTCCCGATTAATTCAAATTCTTATTCTTAAATAGATATATAGTGTTATAACTAGGGAAGGGTACGATTAGTAATTAATGATAACAATTACAGGGAAAGGTTCTAGAAACAAATGCTTAGATATGTGATTAGGAATTTAAAATCTCGTTAACCATTTAAAACACATGTTTAGTTAAAATAACTAGAAGATTCAACCCAACAACCCTAACTTTCCTAACTAGCCTATAACCGTCTAACAAACTCTCTAACTAATTCCTAATTTTTAGGGCAAGTGCCTTATTAGTTGGGCCTAGAAAGTTCTACTAATTTCCTATAAATTGAGATTTTTCTAAAAGTCCGTTATTCATAGATAGCCTTCATCAACCTATCTATAAACCATTTTTTTTCAAACCCATTTTCCAGCCCATGGAACCCATCCCATTTCCATTAAGTCATACTCATTATCCTTAGAAAACTTTCATAATTTCCTTTCATTCGGACCAGCCCATAAAAGCCCTCATAGTTCAAAGCTTAATCGGCTTTTCTTTCCTTAGAGATCAAGAATTGGGTTCACAATAGCTCGTTGGCACTGTACTCCAATGCTCGAACACCAGTGGGGATTCCAGCAGGCCAAACGATCTCAAATTTTGTCTTTCTTTCTGATAAGTAAGGATCACCAAGATTTAGGTCTGGAGCGGTTGTGTCTGTGTCCTGAGTTGGACTTGACACAGAAAAGGAACGTTCCTCACTGGTCTTAGAATATTAGGGTGATTAGTGAACTTAATTAATTTATATTCTTACTTTGGTAAGCAAGATTTAGGGGATGATGTTCTCAGGAGTGTGCTCAAAGTTCGACTAAGCTTCTGAACTGTGTCAAGTTTGACACGAGGGAGGAAGTGTCATTTGATATAGCTTTTTGTGTCCAAATCTTTAGGACACGTTGTCAGTGGCAGGTATGACTTTGGCCAGAAAATGAGACCGAGGTTGAGCATTATATAAAGTCTTGGATCCGGCAGAGTTAAGAATTTGAGTTCAGGATAGCAGGCTGAAATAATTGCTACAAGCCCGAGCCTGGTAACAGAATTTCATTACGGGTCTGTTTTAGTTTGGGCTAGTAGCATTTATCTTGGCCGGCTATTTTAGAGTAGCATGTCATGGACTTAGTATTTTTGCCTACACTACGACCCATGCGGCGCACAAGCTTCCTACTCGGAAACCCGTGCCATCCTTCCCCAAATACTTAGCAAGATCGCTAAGACGAGAATGAGAAACTTATGGAGCGAAAGAGAGAGATTAGAAGATTAGAACTTTACTATACTAAAGAGGTTACAAGTTTTGGGTGGTAAGCAACAAATGAGCCTCCCACATATTTATAGGAACTCACGGGACTTACATGAAGCTTCTGGAATTGGCATATTACAGGGATGTTAACACAAAGTCACAGTCAACCAAATATTTATAACACTGACTAAATAATACTTGTGATGATTCAATACGACACACGACGACAACGTTCTGCTCAAGCCCGAAGACTGCTCAGTGTTGGAATTGCAAGATGTTTTTCGCGTCTGTACTTTTATATTTATTGAGTCTAGAATGATTGTAAGCTGAGTTATGCTGGGCTCTTGAGACTCAACCCACAACCTATCCAAAGCCCATAAAGCTCCATATCCAAACTTAGCCCATTTCACCCTTGGACCAGTTCTGTGCTCTGGAGACAGAGTTCGGGCCGAACTCTTCCTCCACACAGAGTTCGGGCCGAACTCTGTCCCCTAAAAATCAGCACCCTAATTTTTAGGGCTGGCTGGTTGCTAGTTGTCCAACGGCCAAATTTTTAAAATTCCTACCAGAATTCTGGCCGAATTCTGCCTGATAAAAACCTATAAATAGGCCTAGAATTCTCTCATTTCAAACCATCCAATCTTCTCTTCTCTTCTCTCTTAAGCTCAATATAAGCCATACCCTTCTCATCTACTAGCCACAAGTTTCCTAAGTCTCGAGTGCTCAGCATCTCTCTGTTTGGAGTCTTGTGCAAGAGTTCAAGAAGTCGCTTGGAAAAGTCCAAGCATCGCCACTGCGATCCTCTGTAAGAAGTTGACGTGCTCTTCTGAAGTAAAGGCACGGGTTGTAACTACTATTTCACAAATAGTGGATTTAATCCTGAACTAGAGTTCTCAGGCCTGGACTAGTCCTCCACGAGGAAAACCAGGTTAAAATCGGCTGTGCTTGCGTATGCTCTCTTGCTTCTCACTTTAAATTCCGCATTTACTCTGATTAGTTTTGTTTGTGATAGAGTTGTTTTTTAATTGGATATTTTCTCTATAAACTCTATTCACCCCCCTCTAGAGTTGCCATCTGTTCTTCAATTGGTATCAGAGCTCTGTTCTCTTTATAATGATTTACATCCTAGAGCTGATCCATGGCAACCACACAATCCTTGATTTCCAATCACGGTGAAGGACAGTCCACTCATAGGCCTCCCCGAATTGATGGAACTAACTACACGTATTGGAAAACAAGGATGAGCTTTTATCTCAAGTCGCTAGACTTTGACCTGTGGACTATCGTCACTGACGGTTACAAAAAGCCCGCCAGAATAGTTGTCAACGGTAATCTTGTTGAGAAATCACATGACAAGAATTCTGACGAGGAGAAGAAACAGGCAAGTCTAGATGCGAGAGCTATTAATGCTTTATTCTGTGCTATAGACAGGAATGAGTTCAACAGGGTATCTACATGCACCACATCTCACGAAGTATGGAAACTCCTAGAAGTGACGCATGAAGGAACCACCCAAGTCAAGGAATCTAAGATAAGCCGTCTCACTCAAGAATACGAGGCCTTCAAGATGAAGCCAAACGAGACGATCACGCAAATGTTCACAAGATTCCTCGACGTCATCAACCCCCTGTCTTCACTCGGCAAGCAATATTCAAATCACGAGAAGATTCGCAAGCTACTTAGGGGGCTACCAAAAATTTGGAACCCTAAGGTGACAGCCATCATAGAAGGAAATAATCTCACAACCATGCCCATGGAGACCTTGATGGGAAAGCTAATGACTCATGAGCTTGACCTCAAGAACTTCGAAGAGCCTGCTCCTAAGGCTAAGGAGATCGCACTTAAAGCTCACCGACGGAGGGCTGAACCCGAAGAGACGGATGACGACAACTCATGAGACGATGATCAAGCCCTTATGGTCCGCAACTTCAAAAAATTCCTCTGCTTCAATCGAAGAAAGAAGGAACCACAAGAAGATGGCGAAGAAGAGCCAACCTGCTACGGTTGTAAGAAGACTGGACACGTCCGAAAAGACTGTCCATTCTTGAAGAAAGGCAACCGCTATGAGAAGCCATACAAGAAGACCTCCTCAAATAAATATGCCAACACAAGCATTTGGCATAAAAGCGAAGCTAGTGACTCCGAGGAAGAAAAGGACTCTCCTCAAGATACGGATAATGTGTGCCTAATGGCGACGTCCGACAAGGTATCAAACGAAACTCTTGACGACTTCTCTTTTGATGAACTTGGCGATGCTTTCACCGATTTACTCGATGATCACAAAAAGTTCATTGGTAAATACAAACATGCCAAGGACAAAATCAAAACTCATGAAGTCGAAATTCAAAGACTTTCTTTATTGCTTGATAACATTAGAGACACTTCACCCACGGAAGTCACAGATGAGGTATCTAAACTTAAACTAAGCCTTCATGATGCCGAAGCACGTATTGAGCAACAAACACAAGAAATCACAACACTCAACACGATGCTTACTGAAGAAAAGAGTAGACACAAGATTTCTATGACTAAGATATATGGTTTAAATGCTAAGGTTACTGAACTACAGGCTGTCTCTAAAAGATTAGAGACTAAATTAGGAAAACAGGTTGTTCAACCTCAAACCCAATCTCATGAGACACACACAAAGCATAACATTTCTCATACTAGTCTTCAACGTCATCCACCTACAACACGTAACCATGCTTTCATGTACACACACTTCCATAAAACACACAAACCACATACACGTAGAAATAACTCTCATATGATACACAATCATTATGCTACACATAGATACAATCATCACAATGTTGCACAAAGACACAATCAACATCATTCTACATATAGGCATCATCACCATACTGCTCCATATAGATATTATCACCATGCTACTCCATATTACTCTGATGTTCCACATAGACAATATCACCATGCCACTCCACATCACTCTATGCACAGTCATCATCACCATGCTAATCATCATACTTCTTCTCGTTATAGACATCATCAGCAAGCTCCTAATGTAAATAGAAATGCTATATGTACTTATTGTGGTTTATATGGACACATATCACCACAATGTAGAATTAGAAGATTAGTAGATAGAAAGATATATGCATGGTTTCCAAAAACTAACTTTTCAGGACCCTCAAGAACTTGGGTACCAAAGGTCACATCTACTCTTGATGTAGGTGGACCTTCCCTCCTCAACTAAGAGTAAGTGGATTCTCGATAGTGGATGCTCGCGGCATATGACGGGAGCGCAAATCTTTTCGCATCACTATCGATGAAGAGAGAAGGATACGTATCCTTCGGCAACAACCTTAAAGGTTATATTATAGGTAATGGTAATATTGGTTATCCTCCCTCTCCCGTAATAAAGGATGTCTGCCTAGTGACCGAGTTAAAGCATAACCTGCTCAGAGTTAGTCATCTTGCTGACCATGGTTATGACATTAACTTTGGACAAAACAAATGCCTTATTTATGATAGGTCAACGGGAGACATTGCTTTTGAAGGGATAAGAGAGGATAATATTTATATTTTCTATTTGTCTACAAATACTAACAATGCAGGTAGATGCATATTTGCTCATAAAGATGAACGGTTACTATGGCACCAGCGTCTTGGTCATGCCAACATGGATACTATATCCAGGCTATCGACCAAGAAGCTAGTTAGAGGCTTGTCCGACATCACATTCAAAAAGGACACCGTATGTGCCGAATGTGAGTTGAATAAGGCAACCAAGTCATCTTTTCATTCCATAAACTCTGTAAGCACTACTAGACCCTTGCAACTACTCCATATGGATTTATTTGGCCCTAGTAGAGTAGCCAGTCTTGGTGGAAAACTCTATGCCTTTGTAATTGTTGATGACTTTTCAAGATTTACTTGGGTTTTCTTTCTTACTTATAAAAGTGATGCTATTTCAGTTTTTAAGATTTTTGTAAAGAAAGTTCAAAACGAAAAAGGCTACATAATTACTCGAATCCGAAGTGATCATGGAGGCGAGTTCGAAAATTCTGATTTTGAAAAGTTTTGAAATTCCAATGGATTTGATCATGAGTTTTCTTGTCCAAGAACTCCCCAACAAAATGGTGTTGTGGAGCAGAAGAATAGGACTCTTGGCGATATGGCTAGAGTCATGTTAAACAAGTTTTCATTTCCGAAATACTTTTGGGCTGAAGCTGTCAGTACAGCATGCCACATTTTAAATAGGGTGCTCATTCGTCCTATTACGAAGAAAACACCCTATGAGCTTTGGTTTGGGAGAACCCCAAATGTTTCTTATTTTAGAGTTTTTGGATGTAGATGTTTTATCCTTAACACCAAAGACAACTTAGGCAAATTTGATGCCAAAGCTGACGATGGTATTTTCCTTGGCTATGTGGCTAAGAGCAAGGGATATAGAGTTTTTAACAAACGCTCTTTAATTGTGGAAGAGTCTACAAATGTGACTTTTGATGAAGATAACAGTGCAGCAGCTACTCTTGATGATAATGTTGAGCCATCAACGTCTACTCCAATGAACACCACAACTGAAACCAATTTTCTAGAGGGCTTGCCAAAGAAGTTCTCTTTCAAGCCATCACATCCAGAAAATTTGGTAATCGGTGAGGTTTTACGAGGAGTAACTACTAGATCATCATTAAGAGACTATATTGCTAGTACTGCCTTTATTTCACAAATTGAGCCTAAAAACATTTCAGAAGCTTTCAATGATGAATTGTGGATTTCTGCTATGCAAGAGGAACTCAACCAATTTGAGAGGAGCCAAGTATGGGAACTCGTTCCTAGACCGGCTAATCACTCGATTATTAGTACTAAATGGGTTTTTAGAAACAAAGTGAATGAAGATGGTTCAGTCACACGCAATAAAGCTCGTCTAGTAGCCCAAGGATATATCCAAGAGGAAGGTATCGACTACGATGAGACGTATGCTCCTGTTGCTAGATTAGAATCCATTCGGATGCTTTGTGCTTTTGCAAATTTTCAAAATTTCAAATTATTTCAAATGGATATTAAAAGTGCTTTCTTGAATGGTTTTATTAAAGAGAAAGTTTATGTAAAACAACCCCCTGGCTTTGAAAATCACAAATTTCCCAACCACGTGTTCAAGCTAAAGAAAGCGCTATATGGCCTCAAACAAGCTCCTTCCTAGAGCTTGGTATGAACGGCTAAGCAACTTCTTGCTTAAGAAAGGTTTTTCAAAAGGGAAAATTGACACTACACTTTTCATAAAATCTTTCAAAGACACTATTTTTTTAGTACAAATATATGTAGAAGATATTATTTTTGGTTCTACTGATGAAACCCTTTGTCAAGATTTTGCCAAGTGTATGCAGACCGAGTTTGAGATGAGCATGATGGGGGAGCTCAACTACTTTCTTGGACTGCAAGTCAAACAAATGTCAAATGGAACTTTCATCTGTCAATCGAAGTATACAAAGGACATGCTGAAGAAATTCGACCTTGATAACGTCAAATCAATCAGCACTCTTATGGCTACTTCAACCAAACTTGAACCAGATGATAGCGGCAAACCCGTAGATCAACGTAAGTATCGAGGTATGATAGGCAGTCTACTCTATCTTACTGCCAGTCGCCCTGATATAATGTTTAGCGTTTGCCTGTGTGCTAGATATCAAGCAAATCCTAAGGAATCACACATGACCGTAGTTAAGCGTATCTTTCGATACCTTAAGGGTACGGTTACAGTGGGCCTATGGTATCCCAAGTCAATATTATTTGACCTCATTGGTTACTCTGATGCTGATTTTGCTAGATGCAAGGTCGACCGTAAAAGTACGAGCAGTACGTGTCATTTATTAGGAAAGGCTTTAGTCTCTTGATTTAGCAAGAAGCAGAATTCTGTCGCACTATCCACAACAGAAGCTGAATACATAGCAGCTGGGCGTTGTTGTGCACAAATTATGTGGATGAAGCAAACCCTTGAAGACTATAATTTATCTTTCATGCATATTCTAATCTTTTGTGACAACACTAGTACTATAAACTTGACTAAGAACCCCATTTGTCACTCATGCACGAAACACATTGAGATATGACACCACTTTTTGCGTGATCATCAGCAAAATGGCATGATTAACTTAGAATTTATTGACACTGATCATCAGTTAGCAGACTTCTTCACCAAACCATTATCCGAAGAGCGCTTCAATTTTCTTTGTCGTGAACTTGGAATTTTAGATGAAGCTGTTATAAATTAAAAATAAATCTGCGTAAATATCGAATATATTGTGATTCTCTTATGATGAACTTGCTATGGGTACAAGCCGAAAGGGTCCTTCTGACAACAAGGCGTAAAAGCCTAAGCGACACGGTGCACTAGTCCTCAGGACTACCGCTAGCTGGGATCCGGCCCCTGCAGCTAACACATGGCAGATTCAAAATATTGAATTATAATATAATTTCTTGTTTATTACACGGTTTATTTTTTATTTATCACTTGCTGAAATACTAATTTTTCAAACTTCATATTACTGCTTTGAAATCACTATCTGCTACTCATCTATTTACTTATTGGATACTTTTTGTACTTAAACTTGTGTAGTATATTGGTTTTTATCTTCACTTAACCAATTTTTTGACTCAACTCAGCCTGATTCCTGTTCTGTTCCCAGGAACCGGAATTCGGGCCGAACTCTGCCCCTACCAGAGTTCGGGCTGAATTTGGCCTGCCTGTTCCAGAATCGGGAACAGGCACAGCCGTTGATCTTTTTGTTGATCCAATGGTCATAAATTGACCCGACCAAGAGAAACCCTCCTCTTTATTTCGGTTTCTCTTCCCTCTCCTTCCTTCTTACCACCTTTTCTACTTCTCCTACTCACAACTCTCAAAACCCTAACCCTAGTTTCTTCTCTATTGGGCTCCATTCTTCCCCAAACTCAAGGAGAAGGCTTGGTTTTCAATTCTCTTTCATAATCCTTCAATATCTTGAGGTATAACTCCTTTCTTTTCTATATCTCAAATTTCTTTAGTATCTATCTATTGTGTTATGGCTCCACGATTGCTTAACCGTGGGAAGAGACTTCGGACCGAGGGCGCGTCCTCGTCGAATGCTCCTCCTCCCGTTGAGCCGCCCGTTGTACCACCCGTTGCACCGGCAATTGAACAACCAACCCATCCGTTGTTCAATCCTTCTCGTCCACGTGATCCAAACACTTTCGACGACCAAATCTTTATATCACTAGACGCATCCAATGAATGGTTTAGTGATTTTCGGACACGTCCGGTGTTTGCGGGACACCCCATAAACTTCACAATTTTCTCTCAATATGAATCTATATTTAATGATCTTTGCCTTGATGAGCTAGTTGCTACGAATTTCGTCATCTATCGTAGCGCAATACAAATGTTCTACTGCAACTTAACTCATGATGACACTCACATTTATTTACGAGTTGCGGGAATTGATATCGCCTTTGATGATTCTGATCTGGCCGGGTATCTTGAACTTCAAGAACTCGATACTTGGGAAAAGCTTGTTGAAGCTCGGTCGTTCCAATTTCCCAACGGGACTTCCCTTGAAAGCTTCAAGGACGACTTGTGTACTCCAAACACACGTCCTCGCAAGCTTATGGCTAAATATCTAAATCCATATTTCTATGAACTTCATCGGATCATCTTCAACACCATTCTACCCAAAGCGGGTTCTACCGATGAAGTTACTTATTTTGAAATATCTGCTCTTTATCATCTTCACTTTTGTGTTCCGTTTAATCTTCCACGTACGATGATGGACTGGATGATTAACTGTAGGAAGAAACCACGAGCCCTAGTTTATCCCTTATATCTTTCTATGGTCCTTCGTGCCTTCATTGTACCACTTCATGATTGTCCTTTCTTACCTGCCCCTGCCTTTCTCTCCAAGGCAAGGAGGCTTCATGCGGCCGTTGGCTCCCCGGTCGTGTCTGAGCATTCTGAAGATGAGCCGGATGCCCCTTCTCTCAGACAGGATCCTCCTCCTCCTCCGGCCACTCTTGAGTCACTTCAGGCCATGCTTCGAGATCGTTTCACTTTGGAGGATGATCGATGGACTCAGCTGGACTATCGGACCACATTACAGATGAGTGCTATCAGCAACTCGCTGCATGACATCCGGTATTCCATGTCTCGCGCTCCTTCCATGCCCATTCCTATGGAGCGAGATCCCGATCGTGAGGGTTTTCGTATTGATGACCCTTGGGTTCGTCGCTACATGGATCCGGACTCGGCTTTTGTGGACCCACGTCGCTCCTTTACTGATCCTTCGGACGACGCCGGGCCCTCTCATGCTCGTTGATGGTTTTGGACTGCTACTTGCGGCTGCTACTGGAGATCTTAGATTATGTTTTCTGCATTTTGCTTTAGTTTCTTTTATGTACTTGCATTGTAGTAGACTCATTATGGTTTATGCTTTTGAGACTTGGTAGTTCTTTTATCAGTTTCTATGTTACTATGACTATTGGGTATTATCTTAGTTTATGTGCAGTTTCTTCTCTTTTGGTGTGTTTGCCAGTTATTATTTATACATATCATATTGCTAAATGCCAAAAGGGGGAGATATGTGTATATTCTGTTTGGTTTATTGGTTTATATGTGCTTTTGGAAGAATTTTATTAACAGGTCAACAAGATTGACAGCATTGTTTATGGGGGAGCTATTCTTAAGCTCGGCACTTATTATGGGGGAGCTATATCGTTACATGTGTCCAGGTATGGATATTGAATATACAATTATTATTTTGTCAATTATCAATATGGGGGAGATTGTTGACACAAAGTCACAGTCAACCAAATATTGATAACACTGACTAAATAATACTTGTGATGATTCAATACGACACACGACGACTACGTTCTGCTCAAGCCCGAAGACTGCTCAGTGTTGGAATTGCAAGTTGTTTTTCGCATCTGTACTTTTATATTTATTGAGTCTAGAATGATTGTAAGCTGAGTTATGCTGGGCTCTTGAGACTCAACCCACAACCTATCCAAAGCCCATAAAGCTCCACATCCAAACTTAGCCTATTTCACCCTTGGACCAGTTCTGTGCTCTGGAGACAGAGTTCGGGCTGAACTCTGCCTCCACACAGAGTTCGGGCCGAACTCTGTCCCCTAAAAATTAGTACCCTAATTTTTAGGGCTGGCTGGTTGCTAGTTGTCCAACGGCTAAATTTTTGAAATTTCTACCAGAATTCTGGCCGAATTCTGCCTGATAAAAACCTATAAATAGGCCTAGAATTCTCTCATTTCAAACCATCCAATCTTCTCTTCTCTTCTCTCTTAAGCTCAATATAAGCCATACCCTTCTCATCTAATAGCCACAAGTTTCCTAAGTCTCGAGTGCTCAACATCTCTCAGTTAGGAGTCTTGTGCAAGAGTTCAAGAAGTCGCTTGGAAAAGTCCAAGCATCGCCACTGCGATCCTCTGTAAGAAGTTGACGTGCTCTTCTGAAGTAAAGGCACGGGTTGTAACTACTATTTCACAAATAGTGGATTTAATCCTGAGCTAGAGTTCTCAGGCCTGGACTAGTCCTCCACAAGGGAAACCAGGTTAAAATCGGCTGTGTTTGCATATGCTCTCTTGCTTCTCACTTTAAATTCCGCATTTACTCTGATTAGTTTTGTTTGTGATAGAGTTGTTTTTTAATTGGATATTTTCTCTATAAACTCTATTCACCCCCCTCTAGAGTTGCCATCTGTTCTTCAAGGGATTATTCTAGAGTCTAGAAATTATAAGGAAGCTTCTAGTATATCTAGAAAGATCGTTAGTCATCTAGAAAGAACCTGAGTCTTCAAGAGGATTGCACCATCTTCTAGAAAGATCATTGCCCTTCCAGAGGATTCCACCATCGTCTAGAGAATTTTGGAAGCGTCCCGCATAAACTCGATCCGTGGAGAGTTATTCAAGTCCGTCTTGGTAGGGCACAAACTTTTGGGCATGACACTCTCCCCCACCTGTCTCGTTGACCCCTTCGTCGATGGGTGCACCAAGTCTCGAAATGAAGTCTACTCTCGTAGGCATGGTCGTTGCGTGTCCTCCCTTCTTCGTACGTCTCATGCGATGCTTCCCAGACTAGCCCATCTTTGCCTCAAGATCGAAAGCAAACTCGTTCATCGTACCAACTTTGGCCTTGGTATGTGCCCTCCTCGGCACAGAAAGAGGCATATGTGGGCTATCAGGTCGTCCACCACGAGCTTTGAGCAACTCCTTGCGCGAACTACTCCACTTTTTCATCCTTTTTTGTGCAGTCTACAATGTGCTTTCCTTCACTTATGCCAATCTTGGGAGTACGATGCACTTCCCTCCATGGAAGTGACTTATCGGGATGCCCCTTTGCAACACCATTGGTCTCGCATGGAAGGCCTTTATCCTCAAAGTCCTGCTTCGTCTCGAGCACCGCTAGGTAAGTCGTCTCCCTTTGGCTACCCTTCTTGAGCTGAATGGTGGAGATAGCTTTTTCCTTTGATGGCTTTCCTCGTACAACTTTCACCAAGCACAATGAGTCTTCCTCCATGAAAGCTGACGACTCCTAAATGTGACATTGGTACCGCCTTTGCGATAAGGAAACCCATGCCCAATATTATCTTGAAGTCATCTAGCAATATAGTATTAAAATTGGCAACACCCAAAATTTCCCAGCTATGTGGACCCCCTTGGTACCCCCTGCACAGAACACATCTTTACATTGACAGCCTTCATCTTGCTCGAATCTTTCTCCAAGGCTAGACTCAAGTAACGAACCTCGGCATCTGAGATGAAGTTATGAGCGGCACCAATGTCAACCAACGCCCGTGTGTTCATGACATTGATCCTCACGTCAATATACATGACCTCCATGTTCGGAGTCTTTGACACAACGGACTTGGCCTTGACGATATTGACTAAGCACAATGCTCTCATGTGCGCTTCCACTTTATACTCCTCGTCCTCTACCTCCTCGGTTCAGATGACGTTGACACGCATGCTCATCTTCAGAAAATCTCGAGCAAAGTAATTTTGTCCACATATGAAGCATGAAACTACTCGCTCAGGTGGGCCTTCTCGTGCTTATTTTCCTCGGATGGACCCTTCTTTGGAGAGCTCTCCCTCTCACCCCCACCATTTTCCTTGGTGGTATTTGGCTTGGCCTTGGCATCATTGTCGTTCCACATGTACTCGACAAGCCTCTCTGATGTTGCTACAACAGTGTTCAAGTCATGCACCCTGTCGCTACAATTCTTGAGCCGTTCATAGTTAAAGTCCATCAAGGAAGAAGAATAAGAGATCCTTCTCGCCCATGCTAGATATCGCGAGCATCAAGCATATGAACTCCATAATATATTCCTTAATCGTCCAGGTATACTTGAGTTGCTGCAAGCTCCACATCGCTGCAAACTCAATATTTTTCGAATATAATTGAGACTTGACCTTCTTCTTGAGATCCTCCCAAGTCTCTATCAAGTACAAACCCTTCTCGACTTACATTCACCTTTGATGCCACTACAGTATAGCACAATCGGTGAGTTAGAGTGAAACAATGTCCACCTTCTCAGCATCATCATCGATGTGCAACACCTTGAAGTATCGCTTCACGTTCCAAAAGAAGTTCTCAACTTCTTTGGCATCCTGTTTCCCGTTGAAGAATTTTGGTTCGGGGATCTTCCTTCTCCTCTGTCACGACCCGCGCCTGATTTTCGAGATACGAGTGTGTGCACAAGTCCAGCCTACGCCGCAGTATCGACGGTAGTACGCTGTCTAGCCTGCAATTAAACAAGTGCTTATAAAATAACATCTTTATTTCTTTTGCTCATTCACATTTCCAAATCAAATTATAATATTTAAAGATTACATTTGAATATAAATACAAGATCTTATTATTACAAAATAACACATTAAACTTTCTAATCAAAATCTATCTAACAATCTCTAAGGTCGACCTCAGCGTATACGCATACCTCTCCTCAAGGATCCAATACAAAAGTAGTTGCAACTAATCCAAAAAAATTAGTTTTCAATCAGGAATGGAACGAGTACATTCTAACAGTAGTTCTAATAATTGACAAAATCTATAAAACAATAAATAATACAGAAATACATGATGGGAGGATAAACAGAGAATCATGGTATAAAACATGTGAGTAAAAGAATGAGAGTATGGTAATAAAGACAAAAAGAAATATGAACAATAATAAACAACTGAAACAGAAACAGTAATGTATAGCAAGGCTGCATTAAACTAGTGAATTAAAATACCACTTTCGACATGTGAACGGCTAAGGGGTAAATCCAGCCAACCGTACATGTCGTGTGCAGCTGCTATCATCCACGATTAGACCAATGGAATGGAAAGGGTAGTTCACATGTCTACTAAGATATTTTCCCGCACGACTAGTACTCATATATTCGAACAAGTCTCTCTCTCTCCCTCTCTCTCTCTCTCTCTCTCTCTCTCTCTCTCTCTCTCTATATATATATATATATATATATATATATATATCTTGAATTTCAATAAAAGTAATTTGAAACAGATATACGGATAGTTGGATCATGTTAGGCTAAAACAATTACTAATGGCCTATGGGAAATAACTAATTGATAAGGGTGATGGTGATAATGTTTAAAGCGGGCAAAAAGATAATTTGAACAAATTATCAAGGTTAGGGATTGAATTCTAGGAAGGCCTAAGCTACTGAGTAAATAGTCTACCTACCTTTGATCCTACCATCGTATCAAATACAATGGTATATCATTCTATGAAAATTCTCTAAGTTACCTAATAGGGTTTTAGGATTCAATAAATCCTTAGCTAAATCGCATGGCCTACGTAGCAACCTTAACTACCCAACAGTCGAATTGAATAAGGGACTCCTAGTCCTAGTCATTCTCCTAAAATTAAAATAATCCTAATTGTGGATGAGCACTTCCTAGTCGCTATAGAAGCATGGAAAAGAATAAAGAAAGATCCATGTGGCCAGAGAGCCCCCTGCGGCTCAGAGAGTTCATGTGGCTCAAGTATCCATGCGGCTCGAGCGTCTATGCGGCTCAAACAAGTCCCATGCGGCTCAAAGAAGAGCCACGTGGCCTACAAATAGCTCTCTCATTTTGTATTAAATGCCTTGACGGCTGACAGCTCTAACGAGGTGACAGTTCTGACACAAAGATATCATTATGACTCCCTCATAATGACGGGCTCCTTGGAAAGCGAAGAAAATCTCTGACACGATCCCCCGAGTATCAGAAACTGTCATGCGGCCTTGACACGTGGACAGTTGTATGCGGCCCAAGCAGAGACTCCCCCATGCGGCTCACGAAGACTAGCCCCATGCGGTTCACGAAGACTAGCCCCATGCGGCTCGCAAAGACCATCCCCATGCGGCTTATGAAGACTAGCTCCATGTGGTTCACTCATGCGGTCATCCACACTCATGCGGATCAAATCATACCATGCGGTCCAAATGTTCTGGAGGGGGCCACTCTCAAGCAGCCTGGACACGTGGCTAGCCTTATGCGGCTCAATGAGGAGTAACCTCCCTATAGCACAGATTTCTGCAATGGCTCGACACGTGGCATGATAGCAGGGCACGTGGCATCAGATTGATCGAAATCTCTCAAACAAATCCCAATAAAATATTGGGATCAAATCAGATCATTTGCAAATAAGCCAATTAAAGACACGTGTCGAGGAATCCGATGTTGGCATGATAAATCAGGAGGATTTATGTCAATCAGCATTAATTACCCATAAAAGATTTGATGCAATCACATTTATTGCTCAAATCTCGATGAACGGCCCAGATTTAATGATCCTTAGCCGCCGACTTTCAAGAATGGGCAATCATTGTAAACCCTAATGAGGCCCCCCACTCTTATAAATAGCAGGGTGCCATTCCCTTGTGAAGATACACAGAGATAGAGATAGAGAGACACACAGAGAGAGATATACAGAGACAGAGACAGACGCACATAGAGACATAGAGAGCCAGAGAGCCTGAAGAGAGAGCATTTCTTCATCAACGCCAAGCAGTTCTTCTACAGAGCCAAGGTTGCACCCGATCGTCCAAGGAGTAAGGCAGAGCGGTCGTCGCTTTCCCGAGCCTCTACCGTCACCCCCCAGAATCTAAAATAAACAATTGTACTTAGATAGCTGTACCTAGGTTTTCGTCCCTAGGCTTTCTTTATAAAACGAGTTTGTATTGTGAAGTAAAAGTCCAGTCCTCCGATAATTGTTCTGTTCTTTTATATTTTATGGCAAACACGATGGCGACTCTGCTGGGGACAAACTTCTCCATGGCTGAGGAGTTGGTGATGCAATCGGATACAGCCAAACTTGGCTCCATGCAACAGAAGATGGTCGTCCGCTTCGACCAACAGGCGTTTGAAAAAATGCTCTCTGAAGGAAGTGCTGGCCCAGTCCAGAAGCGAACCCGCACAAAGAAAGCTCGCTGCAAGTGGAGGCCAAAATCATTTGCTCCTCCACAAGCTCTGGACGGGATACTCTCTGCTACCCAAGACGGCGAAGGCGACTCTCATACGGCTCCACTTCGAACCATAGAGGACTCTGCTGTCCCCAAGTCCGGCAGAGGAAAGCACTACGTTGCTGGACTTACAGAGACAAAGAGTGATTCTATGCGCCCCAAGAAGAAGCCGAACACTCCTGTGGCCAAATCTGCCAACCACATGTATGAGACTCATGCGGGTGAATCTGCCAGCCGCATGAAGAAAGGCTATGCGGCCAGATCATCCAACTGCATGAAGAAAACTCATGCGGCTGAGACTCCCAGCCGTATGAAGAATGCCTATGCGGCTACGTCTGCCAGCCGCATGAAGATTGTTGATGATAGCCGCATAACGCCTACCCCGCGTGTCTTTGTCTTCGACCGCCTATCTTATGGTCCTGATCTCTTGCGCTCCCAAAAAGATATGTCTGACTCTCTCCAGCATCACCTAGACTCTTTCTACTATGTGCCCCTACGCAGTAGAGCGAAGAAGTCTAGGGCAGCGCGAGCTTGGCAAGCTTGGTCCGCTGATCCGGTCTCTGACCATACGAGCGTCCCGCATACCGTTATGCGGGCCTCAAATGGAAAGTTGTACAGAACCACTCGAGTCCAGCCCCCGGCGGCAAATGGACAGAGAGGTTCGCAAAAGTCTCCCAAAATCCAGGGAGCAAACATGGTCGATCCAGACCCATCTGACTTGCATGAGACCATCCTCCACAAATGCAAGGAAAGAGAAGAGGCATCGGGGTGCAAAGATTCCTCCCACGGACGTCACTGCACCCAAGTCATCATCAACTGCTGCTGCAATAACGCGACGATACAAAAAGACCGACAGTCCGTCTTACAAAGACTGCAACAGCCATCTTCAGAAGACGAGGCACTTTCCGTCGTCTCCTGCAACTCTGCTCAGAAAGTCCCCGCCGATGGGAGAGGGAAGAAGACAAATATTCCCAGCCCAAAGATTTCAACCACTTTAACCAAAAGACTGTCGTCTAAGCGGGTGCCCACCAACGGAGTTTTCCAAGGTACCCGTTCTAAGACAAAATCTGCTACAGTGGAAGATTTATCGTCCACACCACTAGGGGTTGCTGGGACTGGGGGTAGCACTCCTCCGAACCTCCACGACAACCCGATGTTCCAAAAAAACGAGCGGGGGGAAACAACTCTCCCATCAGATGCAGCAAACCCCGACGTCCCCGAGGACGTCCACAACTCCCAAGACGAGGCGAACTCGGAGACTGGGGTACTGTTCCTTCTGAGTCCGAACCAGAAGAGAACATTCCCACATACCCCGACGACTTCTCACTACAGGGGTATGATTCGGAGGGCGCTTCCTCCACCGCTCCGTCCATCTCTCCTCATGTAAAGACGATATTCATGACAGACAGCAGCCAAGGTGGTTCCAGTAATCGCCAATGCATCGACACTCTCGAAGCCATATTGCTTGCCTTGGTCAAGTCTGTGGACGAGATCAAAGCGGCCCTTCCAACTCTGCAAGGAGGGACGCCTGGCCAAACAAGCGCGGGTCCCACGATCAATACGGACTCGAATTCAGCGGCACCGAATCCGGGCAACAATCATCCTGAAGTAACGGCCCCCATCGCTGTGGATGAGGCTCGAGAAGCGAGAAGAGAGGTCCAGGAGCTCCGAGCCATGTTTCACGCTCGAGAAAACTCTCAAGACCTCAGAATACGGCAACCATACCCTGCTGCCTGGAGGGATGTTCCATTCCCACCAAGATATAAGTCGTTCAATATCAATCCTTATGATGGCAAGACCTCCGCAAGTCGGTACATCACTTACTTTGAGGTCACCACCGACCATCTACCCCATGATGATGCCATCCTCACATGGTTATTCATTGGGGCATTGGAAGGAGTCGCCTTCGACTGGTATCGCAACCTGCCAGACAACTGCATCCACTCCTTCGCCGGCTTCAAGCGTATGTTCTTGGAGAGATTCTACGAAGTAGGGCAGGACATCACAATGTCCATCCTCATGGACGTCGTCCAAGGAGAGAAAGAACTGACAAGGAATTATATTGAGCGGTTCCGCCAAACCGTAATGAAGTTGCCGTCTGGAAATCCGGATTCCTCCTTGATTGAAATTTGCCAAAAGAGATTGCTCCCAACAATCAGTCTCTGGATGGACGAAAGTCAATTCAAGGACTGGAAGACGTTCATCATCAGTGCCACAAGCGCCGAAGAACGATTGAAGAAGGCTCGCCAATTGGGATTGCACATCTCGGACGGAGAGAACAAGGGCAAGCGTCATAACACCAACAACGACAATGGGGGTAGCCCCTCCAATAATCGAGACAGCAGGGGTAAGCAGGCTATGGTGGCCGACACAGCACAGAAACCTGAGCCAAAGCCGACAGACAAACAATGGCCGCAAATCACTTACTCCTTCGAAGACAGTCACGTCAAGCCCATCTTGGACATGCTCATACAAGGAGACAGAATTCAGCTTTCTCTACCAAGACGGGAACCTCGACCGACAGACATGGAGAACCCAAAGTACTGCCATTACTACCGCTACGTCCACCATGCTACACATGACTGCTACCAGCTAAAACGGTACATCCAAAACCTCATCGATTCGAACGCTCTGGCCATCGATTTTGAAGAGGTAACCGTGGCAGCCAATATGGTATCGGTACAATTCGGCAGCTTCCCTCCGACGAAAACTCAAGACGGTGTGGTCCCTATCCCTCTGGCGACAATGGAGATTGCTAATCTTTTACATCCCTGAGATCAGGCTGCTGGTCTAGTGCCCCTCACCACATCACGAGGGGAGGTCATGTGGGTCCATCCAGACTTGGTATCTGAAGTGACTCAGCCCATTTGCAAGAAGAAGAGTGGGAAAGTCAGGTCCTGCCACACAATCTCGGCAGATATCGAAGAAGCTACAGCCGTCATCACGCGGTCTGGGGCACAATCCCAACCCGTGGCTGATAACTCGGCTGAAGATCATCAGCCCGCTACAACTGACGCTCCGGGACCGGCTCAGCCTCCGACGACCGACAAGCCTAGGCCGAAGGAGACTCGCTTTGACAAATCCCTCCGAAAAGATACACCACAGGGGCTGGAGAGGCCCTACAACTTCGACATCTTGGCTCAATTGGCCAACACACGGCTAAGTTGTCATTATACGAGCTTCTGAGACTCCCAAAGGATGTGCGAGCGGCTTTGAGCAATGCACTCAAAAATGCCGATGCATACTTGGCTCAGGTCAACCTCACAGGAGAGAGCCCGCCTGCAGATCTCCAAGACAGCGCTTGTACAGGAGCAATGCCCAACATTGTCTTCACTCCGCAGGACATGCTCATCAAAACCAACCTGCACGATCGCCCGCTATACTACACTGGATACATCGGCGACGTAAAGGTGGATTGGATGCACATTAATCCTGGCTCTTCCATAAGCATTATCCCGAAGGGTCTGCTACATCATCTCCGCATCCCAATGCATCGCCTGACGCCTACAAGCACCGCCATCAGCGATTTCAATTCGGGCAGAAGCTACCCAATTAGGAAGATTCGTCTGAAGTGTCAGATTGGCGATCTCCAATCAGAAGTCACCTGCTACGTCATAGATGCAGACACTTCTTACAACATCCTCTTGGGGCGCCCGTGGATACACGATTATATGATCGTGCCTTCCATGCTGCACCAGTACTTCAAATATGTCGACAAACACGGCTTCGTGAGGACAGAATTTGCTGATATCGATCCCTTCAAAGGGGTCGAATCCTACTACTCAGACTCCTGCCTATACGAAAAGTCGAAGAGGCACCTTGATAAAGGAGATGTGCAAGCTCGTACCGAGGCAGCCACAGGATCAGAAGAACCTCTGAGGATCCACCTTACAGCCACTCTGCGTAAGGACGCAATCAGCCTCTCGGCACAAGAAGAGCAAATGATAATTCGGCTGCCAAGGTCTGGCCAAGTGCCAAGACCCACAACGAAGCCACTGACAATCAGGCTGCCAAGAGTCGGCCAGCCGCAAACGGAGAAGCTCAATCCCTCCGACAAGCCAATGACGATACGCCTTTCCAAGAAGGGTCGTCATCCCGATGCAAGGCCTGGAACTTCTAGCGAACCAACCACTCCCCGCCCAGCATCGAGCACCAGACTGGGGGTCGCTAGTCTGCCAACAACTCCATGCTCTGCTCCACCATCTGAACCCTTGACGATCAAGCTGCCCAAGTCGTCCTCTCAGTCTTCATTTATACAGGGGGTAGCCGAAGAAGAACCGGAGCTAGTCAAGTATGTGGCTGTCCACACTGATGTTCCCTCTGCAAATGATGTAATCCCGCTAGAAAAGATACCTTACTTCATCAATAAAGGGCTATATTTGAACTACCTCGAGCTTAATAAGCTTTGTATAATGTATGCTATGGAACACGGTATAGGCACTCACCTACACACACAGGTGACGAATGTGTACACCGCAATCCAGCTTACTCCAGTGGAAGACGCTTACCGCATAATCGAGAGAGGGGACCATCCAATCATCTTCGGCCGGAAGAACGATCCGCATCCCTTCACCATAGAAGAATTCGACCTCGGGTCAGATGCCAGAAGACTTTCTCTGTATCTTTATAGCCCCTAATCCAAGTATCTCATGCAAAAACAGGGGTATGATCTGGAGACGATGCCAGGCTTGAACTACGGTACTGGACGACGACTACCTTTGAAGCCATCGGTCCCGGCTGGCAAACCATAGGACTACTATAGCAAGACTCGATGTGGGTTAGGGTATATTACACCCACGACGACCCCTGAGAGTTCAGATGAAGAATGTGACTGGCATTCACATTCAACCGGATCACCAACTTCTAATTCGGATACCAGCATCGGTGATGTATTCAGACAAGTCTTGTCAGTCAACATGGCATTCCCCGACGCTTATAAAGAAGATGAAGATATTCCTGAAATCCTCGAGTTAGAGCCGTGGGCCCAACAGCTGGATGCACAATGGGAAAAGCGGTTCGAACAGAGAGAACCTCCTACTGAAGATGAGGTCATATAAGTGGATCTCGGCAGCGAATCTTCTCCAAAACCGATCTTCGTCAGTAAAAGCCTAACAGACGAAGAGCAAGAATCGCTGCTGGAGCTTGTCAAAGAATATATCGATGTGTTCGCCTGGAGCTATGAAGACATGCCGGGGTTAAATCCCGATATTGCCCTTCATAAGCTCAACATTCGGCTAGATGCAAAGCCAGTCAAGCAACAACAGCGACGCTTCCGCCCGGGCACCATGGATGCGATCGAAGCCGAAGTCAACAAACTGATAGCCAGCGGCTTCATTCGTGAGGAACAATATCCTGACTGGGTCGCCAACATAGTACCCGTCCTCAAGAAGAATGAAAAGATTCGAATCTGCATCGACTTCCGCAATCTGAACGAGGCATGCCCCAAAGATGAATTCCCCCTCCCTATCACAGACATCATGATTGACAACACCTGCGGCTTCGAACGTATGTCATTCATGGATGGTTTCTCGGGGTATAACCAAATCAAGATGTCTCCTGACGACGAAAAGCATACATTATTCCGAACACCGATTGGCACATACTGCTACACAGTCATGTCTTTCGGTTTAAAGAATGCCGGCGCCATACATCAAAGAGCCATGAGTATCATCTTCAGAGACCACTTACGCAAGACGGTGGAGTACTATGTTGATGACATCGCCATCAAGAGTCGCGGTAAGGGAGACCATCTGCAAGATCTGAGGACGGTATTCGACCTGATGCGAGCACACAATTTAAAAATGAACCCCACAAAATCCTTCCTAGGCGTATCCAGCGGGAAGTTCTTGGGTTTCATCATCACCGCCCAGGGTATCCATATAGACCCTGAGAAGACAAAGGCAATTATGGAGATGGGTCCCCCGAGAAATCTTCGCGAACTCAGAGGCCTTCAAGGGAGGCTAGCTTACATCAGGAGGTTCATTTCTAACCTCTCCGGGCGATGTCGACCATTCACTCATCTCATGAAGAAAGGCGTCTCATTCGTATGGGACGAAGAATGTCAGCGTGCCTTCGACAGCATCAAAGAATATTTGTCGAACCATCCAGTCATGGTGGCCCCGGTTGCTGGAAAACCATTCTTGCTCTAGGTACGAGCAATAGAACATTCCCTCGGGGCTCTGCTGGCATAAAACAACGATACAGGCCATGAGCAAGCCATATATTACCTCAGTCGAATGATGATTGGGCCAGAGCACCGATACACCACTGTGGAGAAGGAATGCCTCGCCCTGGTGTTCGCCATTCAGAAGACGCGGCACTATGTTACTGGACAAACAATACATGTGATCTCACGAGTCAACCCTCTCAGGATCCTCATGACTAAACCAGGGGCATTCAGCTCTCGCCTCGCTACATGGGCAATATTGTTGTCCCGCTATCATATGATCTTCGTCCCACAAAAGGCTGTCAAAGGTCAAGCCCTGGCAGACTTTTTGGCAGCCCACCCAAGCTCGGAGTCGTCCAGAATATATAAAAAATCCCATATGAGGTCGCCGACTCGCATGCAACCTCCCACGATGATATATGGTGAATGTTCTTCGACGGTGCTTCGAGAACCGAACCCAAGAGCAACATCGTCGTCGGAGTCGGGCTGGTGCTGGTTTCTTCTTCCGGATTGGTGATCAATCGCGCTTACTCTCTCACAGAACCCTGCTCTAACAATGTGGCCGAGTACAACGCTTTGGTCATTGGCCTCCAACTTGCGAGAGAGCTGGAGGTAGAATATCTTAAAGCATACGGCGATTCTCAGTTAATCGTCAATCAGATCCGGGGCTCATACGAAGTCCGTCACGAAGACATGATCCCCTATCACCAAATAGCGATCGACATCATCTCGTCGTTCGAGGGGTTCTTCATCGAGCACGTTCCCAGACTCCGAAATATCAAAGTCGATGCCTTAGCAGGCCTGGCCGCTTCCCTAGCAGTGCCAAATCATACTCATCAATCGGTGGATGTGATAGGCCACGAACTGGTCTGCCCCAAGAACAACGTTCAATTTGAGTTGAGTTATGCCGCCCAGACGATCAATGATGTCCCGGATTGGAGACAACCATTCATTGACTTCGTCGTCTACGATATCCTGCCTGAGAACCCAAAGGAAGCCACCTCCATCAGACGGCGTTCTCTCAGATTCTTCTACGATACAGAGACAAAAATGCTGTATCGCCGATCCTATGATGGATTATTGCTTCGGTGTCTGTCAAACGCAGAAGCCAAAGAAGCCGTGCGAGAAGCTCATGATGGTGTCTATGGAGCCCATCAGCCTGGCCCTAAATTGTAAGACCGTTTTCGCCGAATGGGCTACTACTGGCCCACAATGGTAGCAGATACAATAGACTATACGAGAAAGTGCAAAGCCTGCCAAGTCCACGCGGACTTCATCCACCAACCATCCAAATTTCTACATCCGACAGTGGTGTCCTAGCCATTCGAAGCATGGGAAATGGATATTATTGGTCCAATCACTCCACCTTCCTCCCGAGGACATCGCTTCATACTCGCAATCACAGATTACTTCTCCAAATGGGCAGAAGCTGTCCCACTTGCAGAAGTAAAGACTTCAAACGTGATCAGCTTCCTTAAGCATCACGTCATCTATCGCTTTGGACTGCCCCGGAGGATCATCCACGATAATGGTCCGCAGTTTGTAAGCCACGCCTTCTATCGGTTCTGCGACAAGCACCGCATCCAGAATATTGCTTCAATGCCATACAATCCAGCAGCGAATGGGTTGGCTGAAGCATTCAACAAAACCATCATCAAGTTACTCAAGAAGTTTGTATCGTCCAATAAACGCGACTGGAACGAGAAGCTTGGTGAATGCTTATGGGCGTACCGTACCACAGTTCGAACGGCCACAGGGAACACACCATTCTCCCTGGTGTACGGGAGTAAGGCAGTTCTCCCATTGGAGACTCAAATACCCTCGCTCTGCGTCGCCCTCACTTATCAATTGACGACGGATGATAACTACCGATGCCGACTACAAGAGTTAGAGGCCTTAGATGAAAAGCGCCTCCTGGCTCAATAAAGAATCGAGCTATACCAAGCGCGCATCTCTGGAGCCTTCAACAAGAAGGTTAAAATCAGAACATTCCAGGTGGGCGATCTCGTTCTGGCAGTCCGGTGGCCGATGGTCATGACTCACAAGACCGTCGGCAAGTTCCAGCCAAAATGGGAAGGTCCATTTATCATCGAGGCTGTATTCTCCAACGGTGCTTACCGCCTCACAAAACAAAATGGAGACTTGCTCTTGTTGCCCGTCAACGGCAAGTTCCTGAAGAAATATTATGTCTAAACGTCACATTCTAGATTATTGAGTCATGTACCCGCTGGTGCCGCTGAACTCACACCCACAATATTCCAGATTATCGAGTCATGTACCCGTAGGTACCTCTGAACTCACATTCCGGTCACTCTTTCAGATAGTAAGTCATGTATGACCATACCTCTGAACTTTCTTCCTGGAAGAGATCCTCTCTCATGATCCACTACCCGCACTCCCAGTGCACAAAAAGGGTAACCGATCCACAAATTTCCAAAATGGCCATGTCCTCATTACCTCTGAGTCGTTTCACTTCCGCCAAAAACAAATCACCCCTTTACATAGAACTTCCATGTCCTCATTACCTCTGAGTCGTTCTATGTACCCTCCTTCATTGAGCCCACTCCTGTCATGTCCTTATTACCTCTGAGTAAGTATAATGATTCCCTTTCGACTTATTATCTGTACCCACAACCGGAGTACGCCAAGGATAATAGGTCCACAAATATTCTCCGTTGAGTCCGCCCCTGCCATGTCCTCATTACCTGTGAGCAGGAAGACTCCACGGTAAAACCCTCCGTACTTACCATGTCCTCATTACCTCTGAGTAAGTATGTTGGTCCTCCCTCGTCTTATTATCCGTACCCTGAACCAGGGTACGCCAAGGGTAATAGGTCCACAAATGTCCTCTGTTGACCACAAATATCCTCCATTGAGTCCACTCCTGCCATGTCCTTAGTACCTCTGAGTAGGAAAACTCCACAGTAAAACCTTCATGCTTGCCATGTCCTTATTACCTCTGAGTAAGTGTGTTGGTTCCCCTCCATCCTATTATCCGTATCCTAAGTCGGGGTACGCCAAGGATAATAGGCCCACAAATATCCTCCATTGAGTCCACTCCTGCCATGTCCTTAGTACCTCTGAGTAGGAAAACTCCACAGTAAAACCCTCATAATTGCCATATCCTCATTACCTCTGAGTAAGTGTGTTGGTTCCCCTCCATCCTATTATCCGTATCCTAAGTCGGGGTACGCCAAGGATAATAGGCCCACAAATGTCCTTTGCTAGGTCTCTTAGTACAGGCCCACTATTCCTCATCATGCCCCGGGAGCCCAGCTGCTCCATGGCATTCTATCTCCCGATACCCCGAATACCTACGACCACCCTGTCGTAGAACTGCTCTAGGTATCCCCAATCAAACTTGTTATCCGTACCTAAAACCATGGTATGCCAGGGGTAATAGGTCCATAAACAAGTCCCCCATGCGGGGCAAACATCACCACAGTACCACAGGCACAACAAGCAATACAAATGAAGGGTAGAAAGGAAAGTACTCTTTATTTGATAGACAAAAAAAGGCATTACATATGGTGGGGACCATGTCTTTCTCAAAAAGAAAAAAAAAGAAAACAGAAACAAAACCAGAAAAAGGCCGACTACAGTTCGGCATTACAGAACTCCAAGAGGCGGTTTCTAACCAAAGACAGTCCCCCGCTCAAGCCTCTGTTTTGCTCGAGGCTCGGCCTCCTGGGACAACTGCTCTGCATCATTCAAATACATATATGCCTGTCAGTCGTTCTTCATCTTCTTTAGGGCAAGTTCTAGATCGGCAGAAGCCCTACTAAATTTGTCAGCCTCCTGAATGGCAATCCCTTTCTCAGCACGAGCAGCTTCGAGCTCGGACTCCAAAAAAGCCGGCTTTCTCTGGAGCTCAAGGATCTGCTCCCGGGTGTCAGCTACCCCGCGGGAGGCCGCCGCTTCCCGAGCTGCACAATCTTCAGTCCGACGGTTCCATTGATCGTACAACTGAGTCAGATTCTGGCGATCCTTCAATATAGTTGGCTTGATCGATTCCCGAGCAAGCCTTACCTTTTCCACCGCGGTCACGAGGAAATTACGCTCTTGGTTTATTACCGCAGGTAAATCAGCTTGCTGCAGCACGCGAAACTGGGCCACAAGACGATCAGCCTCTAACAGCTTAGGCTCCAGAAGTGCAGCCAGTCCCGCTCCACCGGGGAGTGTTCTAAGTATATTAATCTGGCCGCCGGCGCATCGACGGGCCATAGAAAAGGGAGTCCCCCTCTCCACGGCTACCTCAATCCTCCTCTTCAGGTGGCGGTGGAAACTGTCGACCACATCCTGGGACACTTCATCCAAAACTTCCGTAGAGGACGGTGTCAAAGGGAGTGTGGCAGGCAGTACCGAAGGAGTAGCCTCAGAACTGGCCGTCCCTGCCACCAGGGAAACGAATTATGTGTGAAAAGAGGCATGGATGGCAGCTAGCTCCTCTTCCGCCGCCCGAAGAGCCTGGATACGTGGTAGAGCGAAAAGGTTAACTCCCGAAACCTTATTCGCAGAGGATGGCGCGGGAAGCGTCGTCCCTTGCTCTAGCTGTGCTATCACCAAGGCTCCCGAACTTGAACCAGCTGGAAGCACCTCAGTATGGGTTGGAAAAGAAGGAGGCACACGTGCTTGTAGAAGCATGAAAAAGAAGAGAAAAATGATCCATGCGGCCAAAGAGCCGCATGCGGCTCGAAGGGCCCATGCGGCTCAGGAGTCCCATGCGGCTCAAACACATAAGCAACTCGAGTAAACTCCATGCGGCCCACAGAGAGAGGCCACGTGGCCTTCAAAGCAGCTGTGCCCAACGTCTGGCGTATTTAATGCTCTGACGGATGGCAGACCTAACAGATGACAGCCCTGACATAAAGTAATCATGATGACTGACACAAAAGCACTATCTTTCTAGGTAACTGGAGAAAATCTTCGCAGACGTGGCACTATTCACCAAGTTTCGAGGCAAGTCTATGCGGCCAGACTAGACGAGTTCATGCGGCCAGTACAGAAAAATCTATACGGTTCAACCATGAAGGTCCCCCATGCGGCTCGGCCATGAAGACTCTCATACAGCTCAGCCATGAAAACTCCCATGCGGCTCGGTCATGAACATATTCATGCGGCTCGGTCATGACAACCTTCATGCGGTTCGAGTATAGAGACTATTCATGCGGCTTGGTCACGAAATCTTTCATGCGGCTCGGTCATGACGACCTTCATGCGGCCCAAATATGAACACCCCTCATGCGGCTCAACAATGATGACAGGGCACGTGTCCTAAAGATAATCAAATTTTGGGTCAGATCCCAATAATTTGGGACACGTGGCATAAGAATGAATTAAATTGATTCATTTAGATTTTCAGACATCAACAAATCATCATGATGGGGATTTATTGCAATCAACATTAATTACTGACATGATTTGGCAAAATCCTCATTAATGGCCCAGATCCTTCACGCTCAAGATTAATGGCCTAGATTGACCAATCCACAGGCCGCCGCCATCTCCAAGAAGCAATCATTTGCAACCCTAATGATCACACCCCATTCCTATAAATAGCAGGGTGCCATTCCCTTGCAAAAATATATACGCACACACAGAGAGAGGCTTCCCCCTAATAATCAGAGAGAAAATACACAGAGATCAATCCAGAGAGAGAGAAGCCAGAAGAGCAATACGAGGAGAGCAAGAAGAGCATTTCTTCGTCAACGTCAAGCATCTCGTCACAGGAGCCAAGGCTACATCCGATCGTCCAAGGAGTAAGGCAGAGCTGCCGTCGCTTTTCCGAGCCTCTACCGTCACCCCCAGAATCAAAAATAAACAATTGTACTTAGATTGTTGTACCTAGGTTTTCGTCCCTAGGCTTTCTTTGTACAAGCGAGTTTGTAACGTGAAGTAAAAGTCCAGTCCTCCCATAAAACTGTTCTGCTCTTTTATATTTCATGGCAAACACGATGGCGACTCTGCTGGGGACAAACTTTTCTACGGCTGAGGAGTTGGTGACGCAATCGGATGCAGCCAAACTTGGCTCCACTCAACAGATGATGGTCGTCCGGTTCGACCAACAGGCGTTTGAAGAAATGCTCTCCGACAAGAGCGCTGGCCCGGTCTAGAAGCGAGCCCGCACGAAGAAGGCCCGCAAGGAGTGGAGACCCTGATCATTCGCTCCTACTGAAGCTCTTGCAGAGATACCCTCTGTTGCTCAAGACGGCGGGGAAGACTCTCCTGCGGCCCCACTTCAGACCGTAGACAACTCTGTTGTTCCCAAGTCCGGCAGAAGAAAACACTATGATGCTGGACTTGCAGGGACAAAGAGGAACTCTATGCGATCCGAGCCGCATAAGGGTGCTAGCCGCATGGAGAAAGCTCATGCGGCTACATCCGTCAGCCGCATGAAGAAAGCTCACACAACCACATCTGTCAGCCGCATAGCTTATGCGGCTACAGTTGCCAACCGTATGGATGAAATTTATGCGGTTACTGAAGTCAATTGCTTGCAGAAAACCCATGCGCCCACAAGTGCCAATCGCAAGCGGCCAGCCTGTATAGTCGTGACTCCTAGTCGCACAAGAACAACTCATCCGACAGCTAAAGACAGCCGCATGCAGACAGCATGCATGGTTTCCAATCCTAGCCGCATAGCGTCTGTTCCACGCTTCTCTCGATCAGCCTTCGACCGTCTCTCATATGGTCCTGACCCTGATGGTTCTCTGGATGATAAGCCAGACTCTGTGATATTCAACATGGACTCTTCCTATTACGCACCCGCAAGTGCTAAAAAAAGAAATTTAGGGCAGCGCGGGCCCACCAAGCCCAGTCAGCTGCCCCAATCTCTGACTATCGGGGCGTCCCGCTGATTATTACGCGAGCCTCGGATGGGAAGTTGTACAGAACCACTCGAGTCCAGCCCCCGGTGGCAGACGGACAGAGAGGTTCACAAAAGTCTCCCAAAATCTCGGGAGCAAACATGGTCGGTCCAGACCCATCTGACTTGTGTGAGGCCATCCTCCACAAATGTAAGGAAAGAGAAGATGCATCGGGGTGCAAAGAGTCCTCCCACGGACGTCACTGCACCCAAGTCATCATCAACTGCTGCTGCAATAGCATGACGATGCAAGAAGACCGACAGTCTGTCTTTCAAAGACTGCAACAGCCATCATCAGAAGACGAGGCACCACCCGTCGTCTCCTGCAGCTCTGCTCGGAAAGTCCCCGCTGATGGAAGGGGAAAGAAGACGAATGTTCCCAGCCAGAAGATCTCAACCACTGCGACTAAAAGACTGTCGTCTAAGCGGGTGCCCACCACCGGAGTTTTCTAAGGTACTCGCTCTAAGACGAAATCTGCTACAGTGGGGGATTCATCGTCCATAACGCAGGGGGTTGCTGGGGCTGGGGGTAGCACCCCTCCGAGCCTCCACAGCAACCCGATGTTCCAAGAAGACGAGCCGGGGGAGACAACTCTCCCATCGGAGGTAGCAAACCTCGACGTCCCCGAGGACGTCTATAACTCCTAAGACGAGGCGAACTCGGAGACTGGGGGTACTGTTCCTTCTGAGTCTGAATCAGAAGGGAACATACCCACATACCCCGATGACTTCTCACTACAGGGGTACGATTCGGAGGGCGCTTCCTCTACCGCTCCGTCTATCTCTCCTCGTGTGAAGATGGTATTCATAACAGACAGCAACCAAGGTGGTTCCAGTGATCGCCAACGCATCGACAGTCTCGAAGCCATATTGCTTGCTTTGGTCAAGTCTGTAGACGAGATTAAAGCGGCCCTTCCAACTCTGCAAGGAGGAACGCCTGGCCAAACAAGCGCAGGTCCCGCGGTCAATGCAGACTCGAACTCAGCGGCACCGAACCTGGGCAATAATCCTCCTGAAACAACGGCCCCCACCGCCGTGGACGAAGCACGCGAAGCGAGAAGAGAGGTCCAGGAGCTCCGAGCCATGTTCCACGCTCGAGAAAACTCTCAAGACCTCAGAATACGGCAACCATACCCTGCTGCATGGAGGGATGTTCCATTTCCACCGAGATATAAGCCGTTCAATATTAATCCTTATGATGGCAAGACCTCAGCAAGTCGGTACATCACTTACTTCGAGGTCACCACCGACCATCTGCCCCATGACGATGCCATTCTCATACGATTATTCATCGGGGCATTGGAAGGAGTCGCCTTCGACTAGTATCGCAATCTGTCGGACAACTGCATCCACTCCTTCGCTGGCTTCAAGCGCATGTTCTTGGAGAGATTCTACGGAGTAGGGCAGGACATCACCATGTCCACCCTTATGGACGTCGTCCAAGGGAAGAAAGAGCTGACAAGGAACTACATCGAGCGGTTCTGCCAAACCGTCATGAAGTTGCCCTCTGGAAATCCAGATTCCTCCTTGATTGAAATTTGCCAAAAGAGACTCCTCCCAACAATCAGTCTCTGGATGGGCGAAAGTCAATTCAAGGACTGGAAGACGTTCATCATCAGCGCCGAAGAACGATTGAAGAAGGCTCGCCAGCTGGGATTGCACATCTCGGACGGAAAGAACAAGAGCAAGCATCCTAACACCAATAATGACAATGGAGGTAGTCCCTCCAACAATCGGGACGGCAGGGGCAAGCAGGCTATGGTGGCCGACACGGCACAGAAACCTGAGCCAAAGCCGGCAGACAAACAATGGCCGTAAATTACTTACTTCTTCGAAGACGATCACGTCAAGCCCATCTTGGACATGCTCATACAAGGGAACAGAATTCATCTTCCTCCACCAAGACGGAAACCGCGGCCAGCAGAGATGGAGAACCCAAAGTACTGCCATTATCATCGCTACGTCCACCATGCTACATACGACTGCTACCAGCTAAAACGGTACATCTAAAACCTTATCGATTCGAATGCTCTAGCTATCGATTTCGAAGAGGTAACCGTAGCAGCCAACATGGTGTCCGTACAATTCGGCAGCTTCCCTCCGACGGAAACTCAAGATGGGGTGGTCCCCATACCTCTGGCGACAATGGAGATTGCTAATCTTCTACCTTCCCGAGATCAGGCTGCTGGTCTAGTGCCCCTCACCACTTCACGAGGGGAGGTCATGTGGATCCATCCAGACTTGGTATCAGAAGTAACTCGGCCCATACCATCTTCCACCTACAAGAGGAAAAGTGGAAAAGTCAGGACCTGCCACACAATCTCGGCAGACATCGAGGAAGCTACAGCCGTCATCACGCGGTCTGGTGCACAATCCCAACCTGTGGTTGATAATCCAGCTGAAAATCATCAACCCACTACAACTGATGCTCCGGGACCGGCTCAGCCTTCGATGACCGACAAGCCTAGGCCGAGGGAGACTCGATTCGACAAACCGCTCTGAAGGAAAGCACCTCAGGGGCTAGAAAAGCCCTACAACTTTGACATCATAGCACAATTGGCTAACACACCAGCCAAGTTGTCACTGTACGAACTCCTAAGGCTCTCCAAGGACGTTCGTATTACACTGAGCGAAGCACTCCAAAATGCCGACACATACCTGGCGCAAGTCAACCTCACGGAAGAAAACCCGCCTGTAGATCTCCAAGACAGCGCCTGCACGGGAGCAATGCCCAACATCGTCTTCACTCCGTAGGACATGCCCATCAAAACTAATCTGCACGATCGCCCATTATACTACACTGGATACATCGACGATGTAAAGGTGGATCGGATGCACATTGATCCTGGCTCTTCCATAAGCATTATCCCGAAGGGTCTGCTACATCATCTCCGCATCCCAATGCATTGCCTGACGCCTACAAGCACCGCCATCAGCGGTTTCAATTCGGGCAGGAGCTACCCTATTGGGAAGATTCGTCTGAAGTGTCAAATTGGCGACCTCCAATCCAAAGTCACCTGCAACGTCATAGATGCAGACACTTCTTACAACATCCTCTTGGGGCATCCGTGGATACACGATTATATGATCGTGCCTTCCACGCTGCACCAGTGCTCCAAATATGTCGACAAATACGGCTTCGTGAGGACGAAATTTGCTGATATCGATCCCTTCAAAGGGGTCGAATCTTACTACTCAGACTCCTGCATGTACGAAAAATTGAAGAAGTATCTTGATGAAGGAGATATACAAGCTAGTACCGAGACAGCCACAGGATCAGAAGAGCCTCTTACGATCCACCTCAAAGCTCGCAAACTGGGCAGGTCTGCACCCCTTACCGCCACTCTGCGTAAGGACGCAATCAGCCTCTCGGCATAAGAAGAGCATATGATAATCCGGTTGCCAAGGTCTGGCCAAGTGCCAAGATCCACAACGGGGCCATTAACAATCAGACTGCCGAGAGTCGGTCAGCCCCAAACGGAGAAGCTCAATCCCTCCGACAAGCCACTGACGATACGCCTTCCCAAGAAGGTTCGTCACCCCGATACAAGGTCTGACACTTCTAGCGAACCAGCCACTCCTCGTCCCACATCGAGTACCAAATTGGGGGTCGCTAGTCTGCCAATAACTCTACGTTCAGCTCCATCAACTGAACCGCTGACGATCAAACTCCCCAGGTCGTCCTCTCAGTCTTCATTCACACAGGGGGTAGCCGAAGAGGAACCGGAACTAGCCAAGTATGTGGCTGCCCACACTGATGTTCCCTCCGCAGATGATGTAATCCCCCTAGAAAAGATACCTTACTTCATCAATAAAGGGCTATCTTTGAACTACCTCGAGCTTAATAAGCTTTGTACAATGTATGCTATAGAACACGGTATAGGCACTCACCTACACACACAGGTGACAAATGTCTACACCACAATCCAGCTTACTCCAGCAGAAGACGCTTACCGAATAATCGAGGGAGGGGACCATCCAATCATCTTTGGCCGGAAGGACGATCCGCATCCCTTCACCATAGAAGAAGTCGACCTTGGATCGGATGCCGGGAGACTATCTCTGTATCTTTATAGCCCCCAATCTAAATATCTCATGCAAAAACAGGGGTATGATCTGGAAACGACGCCGGGCTTGAACTACGGTACTGGACGACGATTACCTTTGAAGCCACCAATCCCGACTGGCAAACCACGGGACTACTATAGCAAGACTCGATGTGGATTAGGGTATATAACACCCACGACGACCCCAGAAAGTTCAGATGAAGAATGTGACTGGCATTCACATTTGACCGGGTCACCAACTTCTGACTCTGATACCAGCATCGGAGATGTATTCAGACAAGTCTTGTCAGTCAACATGGCATTCGCCGACGCTTATGAAGAAGACGAAGACATCCCCGAACTTCTTGAGCTAGAACCATGGGCACAACAGCTAGATGAACAATGGGAGAAGCGTTTCGAGCAAAGAGAACCTCCCACTGAAGATGAGGTCATACAAGTTAATCTTGGTGATGAAACCTCCCCAAAACTAATCTTCATCAGCCAGAGTCTGACAGATGAAGAGCGAGAGTCGCTGCTCCAACTCGTCAAAGAATATATCGATGTGTTCGCCTGGCGCTATGAAGATATGCCAGGATTGGACCCCGAGATCGCACTCCACAAACTCAATATACGACCAGATGCAAAACCTGTCAAGCAACAGCTTTCGCCCCGATGTCATGAATGCTATTGAAGTCGAGGTCAACAAACTAATAGCCAGCGTCTTCATTCGCGAAGAGCAGCATCCAGACTGGGTAGCCAATATCGTACCAGTTCTCAAGAAGAACGGAAAGATCCAAATATGCATTGACTTCCAGAATCTGAATGAGGCATGCCCTAAAGATGAATTCCCTCTCCCTATCACAGATATTATGATCGATAACACCTGCGGCTTCGAATGTATGTCCTTCATGGATGGCTTCTCAGGATACAAACAGATCAAGATGTTCCCTGACGACTGTAGAAGCATAGAAAATACTAGAGAAAGACCCATGCGGCTCAGAAAACGCATGCGGCTCAGGGAGTCATGAGGCATAAGGAGCTATGCGGCCGGAGGTATTCCATGCGGCTCAGAAGACATGTGGCGTGACAGTGCTCCCCTCCGATCCATGCTGCATTAATTGCTTTGACGGCTGACCCCTCTGAAAAGTTGACAGACCTGACACCAAAGCAGGTAATTATGACTCTGTCATGATGATGAATCTCTAGGGAAGAGAAAGAAATCTCTGACACGATCCCCCGAGAGCAACAAAATGCCATGTGGCCCTGCCACGTGGGTGTGCTTATGCGGCTCGAAGTGAAGACTTCCCATGCGGTTCAGAGTGAAGTTGTCCCATGCGGCTCGAGTGGAATCATCCCTATGCGGCTCAAGAAGATCATGCCCATGCGGCTCAAGCAGACACACCATTATGCGGTTCATGCGGCTCATCATATGGTTCAGAAGTCTGAAGGAGGGGGCCACTGCCCAGACAGCCCTAACACGTGTCCCAAGTCTTATGCGGCCCAAAATTTATGCGGCCCAAATCTTATGCGGTCCAATCTGCATGCGGTTCCAGTCTCACCATTGGCTCTCAGGACACGTGTCCTCAGCCGATCAATCTTCCAGATTTATGGCAATCCAAGATCGGGTCGAATCCCAATGATCTGGAGCACGTGGCAGGAGAATAAATTTGATTTATTCGCAGATATTAGAGAATCATTATAAGGAAGATTTATGCCAATCAGCATTAATTGCTAATGGGGATTTGGTGTAATCTACCCTTAATGGTTCTGATTCGTCACAATCAGAAACGAACGGTCTGGATTGATTAATTCCCAGGCCGCCGCCATCTCCAAGAGCTAATCATTGGCAACCCTAGTGGTCACATCCCACTATTATTGATAGCAAGGTGCCATTCCCTTGTAATATATAGAGAGATATACAAAAAAAACAGAGAAGAATACGTATACACGGAGAGACTTCCCCCATAGTCAGAGAGAGAATATACACAGAGAGAGAGAAGCCAGGAGAGCAATCAGAGAGAGAGCAAGAAGGCATTTCTTCGTCAACGACCAAGCAGATCTTTCCCGAGTCAAGGCTGCGTACCGATCGTCCAAAGAGTAAGGCAGAGCGGCCGTCGCTTTCCCGAGCCTCTATCGTCACCCCCCAGAATCTAAAATAAACAATCGTACTTAGATTGCTGTACCTAGGTTTTCGTCCCTAGGCTTTCTTTGTACGAGCGAGTTTGTATTGTGAGTCTAAGTTCAGTCCTCCGATAATTGTTCTGTACTTTTACAATCAATGGCAAACACGATGGCGACTCTGCTGGGGACTAACTTCTCCATGGCTGAGGAGTTGGTGACGCAATCGGACGCAGCCAAACTTGGCTCTATACAACAGAAGATGGTCGTACGCTTCGACCAACAGGCGTTCGAAGAGATGCTCTCTGAAGGTAGCACTGGCCCGGTCCAGAAGCGCACCCGCACCATAAAGGCTCGCAAAGAGTGGAGGCCAAAATCATTTGCTCCTCCGCAAGCCCTTGATGGGGTGCTCTCTATTGCTCAAGATGGCGAGAAAGACTTCCCTGCGGCCTCACTTCAGACCGTAGACAACTCTGCTGTCCCCAAGTCCGGCAGAAGAAAATACTATGATGCTGGACTTGCAGAGGCAAAGAGGAACTCTACACGATCCGAGCTGCAGAAGAGTATTAGCCGCAGGGAGAAAGTCCATGCGGCTACAACCGCCGACCGCATAAAGAAAACTCATGCGGCCACATCTGTCAGCCGCATAACTTATGCGGCTACAGTTGCCAACCGCACGGATGAGACTCATACGGCTATTAAAGTCAATCGCTTGCAGAAAACCCATGTGGCCACAGATGCCAACCGCATGCGGTCAGCCTGCACGGTCGTGACTCCTAGCCGCATAAAGACTCATCCTACAACAAAAGACAGCCGCATGCAGACAGCCTGCACGGTACCCAATGCTAGCCGCATAGCATCCGTCCCACGCTTCTCTCGATCAGTCTTCGACCGGCTTTCATGCGGTCCTGACTCTGATCATTCTCTGGACGATAATCCAGACTCTGTGGTATTCGACTTAGACTCCTCCTATTACGCACCCACAAGTACTAAAAGGAGGAAGTCTAGGGCAGCGCGGTCTCATCAAGTCCAGACGACTGCCCCAACCTCTGACTATCGGGGCGTCTCGCTGATTATCACGCGGGCCTCTGATGGGAAGTTGTATAAAACCACTCAAGTCCAGCCCCCGGCGGCAAACAGACAAAGTGGTTCCTCTGACCTGCGTGAGGTTATCCTCCACAAACACAAGGAAAGAGAAGGAGCTTCGGGGTGTAAAGAGCCCTCACACGGACATCAATGCACCCAGATCATCGTCAACTGCTGTTGCAGCAACGTGGCGGTGACGGAAGACCGGCCATCCGTCTTCCAAAGACTATATCACCCGAGCTCAGAAGACGAGGCACCTCCTGTTGTCTCCTGCAAGTCCGTGCAGAAAGTTCTCGCCAAGGGAAGAGGGAAGAAGACAAGCATCTCCAGTCCAAAGGTGTCAGCTACTGCAGCTAAGAAACCGTCGTCTAAAGGGTTATCCTCCACTGGAGTATTTCAACACACCCGTTCGAAGACAAAAACTGCTGCAGTAGGAAGTTCGTCGTCTGCAACATTGGGGGTCGTCAGAACTGGGGGTAGCACTCCTCCAAACATCCACGACAATCCGATATTCCAGGAATACGGACTGGAGGAAGCAAATCCTCCGACGGATACAACAGATACCGACGTCCCCAAGGACATCCTAGACGAAGCAAGCTCCGAAGCTGGGGGTAGTGTTCCTTTCGAGTCCGAACCTGAAGAGAACATCCCTACATATCCTGATGATTCCTCGATGCACGGGTACGACTCGGAGGGTACATCCTCCACTACTCCTTCTGTCACTCCTCATGTGAAGACGGTGTTCATGACAGACAGCAATCAAGGCGGTTCCGGTGATCGCCAGCGCATCGACACTTTGGAGGCCATATTGCATGCCTTGGTCAAGTCTGTAGACGAGATCAAAGCGGCGCTTCCTAATCTGTAGGGGGTGACACCTGGCCAGACAAGCACGGGTCCCGCAATCAACGTAGATTCAAATTCAGCGGCACCGAACTCGGGCAACAACCCTTCCGAGATAACGGCCCCTACCGCGACAGATGAGGCCAGAGAAGTAAGAAGAGAGGTTCAGGAGCTCCGAGCAATGTTCCATGCCCGAGAAAACTCTCAAGACCTCAGGATACGGCAACCATATCCTGCTGAATGGAGGGATGTTCCCTTTCCACCAAGATATAAGCCGTTCAATATCAACCCATATGATGGCAAGACTTCAGCAAGTCGGTACATCACTTACTTTGAGGTCACTACCGACCATCTGCCCCATGATGACGCTATCCTCACGCGGTTATTCATTGGGGCATTGGAAGGAGTCGCCTTCGATTGGTACCGCAACCTGCCGGACAATTGCATCCATTCCTTCGCTGGCTTCAAACGCCTGTTCTTGGAGAGGTTCTATGAGGTAGGACAGGACGTCACGATGTCTACCCTCATGGACGTCATTCAAGGAGAGAAAGAGCTGACGAGGAATTACATTGAGCAATTTCGTCAAACCGTAATAAAGTTACCATCTGGCAACCCGGACTCCTCCTTGATCGAAATTTGCCAAAAGAGACTACTCCCAACAATCAGTCTCTGGATGGGCGAGAGTCAATTCAAGGACTGGAAGGCTATTATCATTAGTGCTACAAGTGCCGAAGAACGATTAAAGAAGGCTCGCCAACTGGGATTACATATCTCAGAGGGAGAGAACAAGGGCAAGCGTCCCAGCACCACCAACGACAATGGGGGTAGCCCCTCCAACAACCGGGACAACAGAGGCAAGCAGGCTATGGTGGCCGATACAGCCCAGAAGCCTGAGTCGCAACCTGCGGACAAATAATGGCCTCAAATCACTTACTCTTTTGAAGACGGTCACGTCAAGCCTATCTTGGATATGCTCATACAAGGAGATAGGATTCAGCTTCCTCCACCAAGACGGGAGCCTCGGCCGGCTGATCTGGAGAACCCAAAGTTCTGCCATTACCACCGCTACGTCCACCATGCTACGCACGACTGCTACCAACTGAAACGATATATCCAAAACCTCATCGATTCGAACGCTCTGGCCATCGATTTCGAGGAGGTAACCGTGGCAGCCAACATGGTGTCCGTATAATTCGGCAGCTTCCCTCCAACAGAGACCCAGGACGGGGTTATACCCATCCCTCTGGCAACGATGGAGATTGCTAATCTCCCGCCTGCTCAAGCTGCTGGTCTAGTACCCCTCACCACATCACGAGGGGAAATCATGTGGGTCCATCCGGACCTAGTCCATGAGGTAACTCAGTCCACTCCATCTTCTAAAAAGAAAAATAGAAAAGTCAGATCCTGCCGTACCACCTCAGCAGATGAAGAGGAAGTCACGACCGTTGTTACTCGATCCGGAGCACAATCTCAACCTGTGGCTGAAAACCCGACTGATGATCATCCGCCCACTACCACGGATGCTCCGGGACCGGCTCAGCCTTCAACGACCGACAAGCCTAGGCCGAAGGAGACTCGCTTCGACAAATCCCTCCGAAAGAAAACATCTCAGGGGCTGAAGAGGCCCTACAACTTCGACATCTTGGCGCAATTGGCCAATACACCGGCCAAATTGTCCTTATATAAACTCCTGAGTCTCTCGAAGGATGTCCGCACAGCTTTGAGCGATACACTTCAAAATGCCGACGCGTACCTGGCTCAGGTCAACCTCACGGGAGAAAATCAGCCCGCAGACCTCCAAGACAGTGCCTGTACGGGAGCAATGCCCAACATCGTCTTCACTCCACAAGACATGCTCATCAAGACTAATCTACACGATCGCCCATTATACTACACAGGCTACATCGGCGACATAAAGGTGGACCGGATGCACATTGACCCTGGGTCTTCCATAAGCATCATTCTAAAAGGACTACTGTATCATCTTCGCATCCCGATGCATCGCCTGACCCCTACAAACACCGCCATCAGCGGGTTCAATTCGGGCAGGAGCTACCCAATCGGGAAGATCCGTCTGAAATGTCAGATTGGCGATCTCCAATCAGAAGTCACTTGCTACGTCATAGATGCCGACACTTCATACAACATCCTTTTGGGGCGCCCTTGGATACACGATTACATGATCGTGCCTTCCACGCTACACCAATGCTTCAAATATGTCGACAAGTACGGCTTCGTGAGGACAGAATTTGCTGACATCGATCCCTTCAAAGGGGTCGAATCTTATTACTCGGACTCCTGCCTATACGAAAAGTCGAAGAGGCACCTTGAAGGAGGAAATAAACAAACTGATGTTGAAGCAACCACGGGATCAGAAGAACCTCTGACAATCCACCTCCAGGCTCGCAAACCAGGCAATTTCGTACCCCTTACGGCCACGCTGCGTAAGGATGCGATCAGCCTCTCGGTACAGGAAGTGCAGTTAAGAATCCGGCTGCCAAGGTCCGGCCAGGTACCGAGACCCACGACAGGGCCACTTACCATCAGATTGCCGAGAGTCGGTCAATCCTAAACAGAGAAGCTCAATCCCTCCGATAGACCTCTGACGATACGCCTGCCTAAGAAAGGTCGTCACCCCGATGCGAGGTCTGACACTTCAAGCGAACCAGCCACCCCTCGCTCCACATCAAGTGCCAGATTGGGGGTTGCTAGTCTACCGACAACCCCACGCTCCGCTCCGTCAGTTGAACCTCTGAAGATCAAGCTGACTAGGACGCCCTCTCAATCTTCATTCACACAGGGGGTAGCCGAAGAGGAACCAGAGCTAGCCAAGTATGTGGCTGCCCACACTGACGCTCCCTCCGCAGATGATGTAATCCCTCTAGAAAAGATACCTTACTTCATCAATAAAGGGTTATCTTTGAACTACACCAAGCTCAATAAGCTATGTACAATGTATGCTATGGAACACGGTATAGGCACTCACCTACATACACAGGTGACAAATGTGTACACCGCTATCCAACTTACTCCAGTAGAAGACGCTTACCGAATAATCGAGGGAGGGGACCACCCAATCATCTTCGGCCGGACGAACAACCCGTATCCCCTCGCCATGGAAGAAGTCGACTTTGGGTCAGATGCTGGAAGACTGCCTCTGTATCTCAATAGCCCTCAATCCAAATATCTCATGCAGAAACAGGGGTATGATCTAGAGACAACGCCAGGACTGAACTACGGTACTGGACGACGATTACCTTTGAAGACGCCAGCCCCGGCGAGAAAACCACGGAACTACTATAACAAAACCCGATGCGATTTAGGGTATATAACGCCTACTACGACCCCTGAAAGCTCAGATGAAGAATACGACTAGCAGTCACATTCAACCGGATTACCGACTTCCGACTCAGATACCAGCATCGGAGATGTGTTCAGATAAGTCATGTCAGTCAACATGGCATTCACCGACGCTTACGAGGAAGATGAAGACATCCCCGAAATCCTTGAGCTAGAGCCATGGCCCAGCAATTAGACGCACAATGGGAAAAGCGGTTCGAACTGAGAGAACCTCCTACTGAAGATGAGGTCATACAAGTGGATCTCGGTAGCGAATCTTCTCCAAAACCGATCTTTATCAGTAAAAGCCTAACTGACGAAGAACGAGAGTCGCTGTTAGAACTTGTCAGAGAATACATTGATGTGTTCGCCTGGAGCTATGAAGACATGCCGGGGTTAAATCCTGACATCGCTCTCCACAAACTCAATATACGGCCAGATGCAAAGCCAGTCAAGCGGCAACAACGACGCTTCCGCCCAGGCGTCATGGACGCGATCGAAGCTGAAGTCAACAAGCTAATAGCCAGCGGCTTCATTCGTAAAGAGCAATATCCTGATTGGGTCGCCAATATAGTACCCGTCCTCAAGAAGAATGGGAAGATTCGAATCTGCATCGACTTCCGCAACCTGAACGAGGCATGGCCCAAAGATGAATTTCCCCTTCCTATCACAGACATCATGATCGACAATACATGCGGCTTTGAACGTATGTCATTCATGGATGGATTCTCGGGGTACAATCAAATCAAGATGTCTCCCGACGACGAAAAGCACACCTCATTCCGAACCCCGATTGGCACATACTGCTACACAGTCATGCCATTCGGTCTAAAGAATACTGGCGCTACATATCAGCATGAGTATCATTTTCAGAGAACATTTGCACAAGACAGTGGAATGCTATGTCGACGACATCGCCGTCAAGAGTCGCCGTAAGGAAGATCATCTGCAAGACCTGAGAACGGTGTTCAACTTAATGCGAGCCCACAATCTGAAGATGAACCCTACAAAATCGTTCTTGGGCGTATCCAGCGGGAAGTTCTTGGGCTTCATCATCACTGCACGGGGTATCCATGTAGACCCCGAGAAAACGAGGGCAATCATGGAGATGGGTCACCCGAGAAATCTCCGTGAACTTAGAGGCCTCCAAGGGAGGCTAGCTTATATCAGGAGGTTCATTTCCAACCTCTCCGGGCAATGTCGACCGTTCACCCACCTCATGAAGAAGGGAGTCTCATTCGTATGGGACGAGGAATGCCAGCGCGCTTTCGATGACATCAAAGAATATTTATCAAATCCTCCAGTCCTGGTGGCCCCGGTCCCTGGAAAACTATTCCTGCTCTATGTACAAGCAATAGAACACTCCCTCGGTACCCTGCTGGCACAAAACAACGACACAGGCCACGAGCAGGCCATTTACTATTTCAGCCGAATGATGGTCGGGCCCGAACACCGATACACCGCTGTAGAGAAAGAATGCCTCGCCCTGGTATTCGTCATTCAAAAGACGCGGCACTATGTCACGGGGCAAACCATACATGTGATCTCACGAATCAACCCTCTCAGGGTCCTCATGACCAAACCAGGGGCACTCAGCTCCCGCCTCGCTACATGGGCGATATTGCTGTCCCCCTATCATATGATCTTCGTCCCGCAGAAGGCTGTCAAAGGTCAAGCCTTGGCAGACTTTTTGGCGGCCCATCCAGGATCGAAATCATCCAGAATATACGAAGAAATCCCAGATGAGGTCGCCGATTCATATACAACCACCCACGATAACATATGGCGGATGTTCTTCGATGGCGCTTCAAGAACCGGACCCAAGGGAAACATCGTCGTCGGAGTCGGAGTAGTATTGGTCTCTCCTACCGGGCTAGTGATCAATCGCGCCTACTCTCTCACGGAACCCTGCTCTAACAATGTGGCCGAGTACAACGCTTTGGTCATTGGCCTCCAACTCGCAAGAGAACTGGGGGTAGAATACCTTGAAGCATACGGCGATTCGTAATTAATCGTCAACCAGATTCGGGGGACGTACGAAGTCCGCCATGAAGACATGATCCCCTACCACCAAATAGCGATCAACATTATCTCATCATTCGAGGGATTCTTCATCGAACACATCCCCAGACTCCAAAATATCGAAGCTGATGCCCTAGCAGGCCTGGCTGCTTCCCTAGCAGTGCCAAACCACTCTCATCATTCGGTCGATGTAATCGGCCATGAGCTGGTCTGCCCCAAGAACAACGTTCAAGCCATGGCAAGTTATTCTGCTCAGATAATCGATGAAGCGCCAGACTGGAGACAACCATTCATAGACTTCGTGGTCTACGACATCCTGCCCGAGAACCCGAAGGAGGCTACTTCTATCAGACGGCGTTCTCTCAGATTCTTCTATGATATAGAGACGAAAATGCTGTATCGCCGCTCCTACGACGGATTACTACTTCGGTGCTTGTCGAACGCATAAGCCAAAGAAGCCGTACGAGAGGCTCATGACGGTGTCTGCGGGGCCCATCAGCCTGGCCCTAAGCTGCAAGACCGCCTTCGCCGGATGGGCTACTACTGGCCCACGATGGTGGCTGATGCAATAGATTATGCCCGAAAATGCAAGGCCTGCCAAGTCCACGCAGACTTCATTCACCAACCATCCGAATTTCTACATCCGACAGTGGCGTCCTGGCCATTCGAAGCATGGGGAATGGATATCATTGGTCCAATCACCCCACTTGCGATCACTGATTACTTCTCAAAGTGGGCAGAAGCTGTCCTACTCGCCGAAGTCAAGACTTCGAACGTAATCAGCTTCCTGAAGCACCACGTCATCTACCGCTTTGGACTGCCCCGAAGGATCATCCATGATAATGGTCCACAGTTTATAAGCTACGCATTCTACCGATTCTGCGACAAACACCGCATTCAGAATGTCGCTTTGACACCATACAACCCGGCAGCAAACGGGTTAGCAGAGGCATTCAATAAAACAATCATCAAACTCCTCAAGAAATTTGTCGCCTCCAACAAATGCGACTGGAACAAGAAGCTCGGCGAGTGCTCATGGGCTTATTTGCACCACGGTTCGAACAGCCACCGGGAATACACCATTCTCTCTGGTGTACGGGAGTGAGGCAGTTCTCCCATTAGAGACTCAGATTCCCTCACTCTGAGTCGCCCTCACTTATCAATTGACAACGGATGATAACTACCGACGTCGACTACAAGAGTTAGAGGCCTTAGATGAAAAATGCCTCCTAGCTCAGCAAAGGATCGAATTATACCAAGCACGCATCTCAGGAGCCTTCAACAAAAAGGTCAAAGTCAGAACATTCCAAGTGGGCGATCTTGTTTTGGCAATCAGGAGGCCAATGGTTATGACTCACAAGACCACCGGCAAGTTCCAGCCAAAATGGGAAGGCCCATTTATCATCGAGGCCGTGTTCTCCAATGGTGCTTACCGCCTCGCCAAGCAGAACGGAGACTTGCTCATGTTGCCCGTCAACAGCAAGTTCCTGAAGAAATACTATATTTAAACAACATTTTCCAGAGTTTCGAGTTATGTGTCCGCTGGTACCACTGAACTCAACCCCCTAATTTTTCAACTTATCGAGTCACGTACCCTCTTGTACCGCTGAACTCATATCCCAAATTCCCAAGTCATGTACCTGCTGGTACCTCTGAACTTACACTTTGATTCCAACATTCATGGGTTGTCGAGTTATGTGCCCGCTGGTACCACTGAACTCAACCCCCTAATTTTCCAACTTATCGAGTCACGTACCCTCTTGTACCGCTGAACTCATATCCCAAATTTCCAAGTCATGTACCTGCTGGTACCTCTGAACTTACACTTTGATTCTAACATTCATGGATTGTCGAGTTATGTGCCCATCGGTACCCCTGAACTTACATCCCGGTCACTCTTTTGAAAGAAAGTCATGTATAATCATACCGCTGAACTTTCTTCCTACAAGAGATCCTCCCTCATGATCTAATACCTGCACTCCCAGTGCACAACAAAGGTAACGGATCCACAAATTTCCAAGACGACCATGTCCTCATCACCTCTGAGTCGTCCCATTTCTGCCAAAAACAAATCACCCCTACATAGAATTTCCATGTCCTCATTACCTCTGAGTTATTCTACGTACCCTCCTTCATTGAGCCCACTCCTGTCATGTCCTCATTACCTCTGAATGGGAAGGCTCCGTCGAAGAAACCTTCATACTTGCCATGTCCTCATTATCTCTGAGTAAGTATGATGATCCCCTTTCGACCTATTACCTGTACCCACAATCGGAGTACGCCAAGGGTAATGGGTCCACAAATGTCCTCTGTTGACCACAAATGTCCTCTGTTGACCACAAATGTCCTCTGTTGACCACCAATACCCTCCGTCGAGTTCGCTCCTGCCATGTACTCATTACCTCTGAGTAGGAAGACTCTACGTTCAAAAAACTTTCCTACTTACCATGTCCTCGTTACCTCTGAGCAAGTATGTCAGTTCTCTTTCATCCTATTATCCGTATCCAAAACCAGGGTACGTTAGGGATAATGGGTCCACGCAAAATGTCCCAATAAGAGGATTATTACAAAGCAAAAGAGTGAAGCAAATATATATATTCCATTTATTCAGAAATTGGTTACATCCACACGATTGCAAGCAAGTCAAAAGAGTTCTTCATGAAGACAAGAAGAAAGGCGAAACAAAATAAAAGACTACAGACAAACATCCATGAGAAGCCCCTACATCCTAGTTACAGGAGCGCAGGTACCATTCCCTCAACCATCTCACATATGAAGGATGCAAGTGAAGAGCATCCTCGTCCAGAATAGGAGAAACAGGGTTCCCAGCGCTGCCACCCTCAACAGTCTCGATATTTGGAGAGTTGCCGTTCCCCTCAGGCGCAGGTTCTTCTTTCTTCACTTCCTCCTTAACAGAGGAAGATCCCTGGCTGATGACGGGAGGCTGCGGCTCCTCTGACGCCGCAGTCTCAACATTCGGTGGAGATACTGCGAGAACCAAAGACGAAGAAAATAAAAACAGTCAGAAATATTCATACGTCTCGTTTTAGACAAGTCTCATGCGGCTCAGTCATGGGACGCGTATGCGGAGCATATAGTTTGAGAAGTTCACGTCAAAGTCGTGTACATGAAGTATGCAGAGAAGCAGGATCTACTAGGGTTTCAATTCGACTACCTAATCCTTACCTTCGATGGCAATATGAACATCAAAACGAACGGGGGGCACGACAGTCGAGGGCGAAGCCGATTTCTTACTCCTCGCTACAGCCTTCTTTACAGCCTTAGAAGCCCTGGGTGCCATTGTTGTCTGATGATCAGAGGAAGAAAATACGACAAAAATCTGAGTCATGAATAGTCTAAGAGAGAAGACCGTCCAAATGCCCTTCTATTTATTGACGGAGAACTGCGGACCGACGCCTCGTACAAACGCGATCAGCTCTTCGGTTATTGAGCCAAACCAGCCATTTAAAGACTGAGCTCTTGGGATCCTGTCCCAGAAAGATCCACACGCATGGCATAATGACGTGGCAAAGAGCTTATGTGGTTCAAATGACCATGCGGCTGATAGCAACTATGCGACTCAGATGGTCGGGAGGCAGAAATTTCTATGCGGCTGCGCCATCCATGCGGCTGAGACGCCCCTGCGGCAGAACTTTCCATGCGGCCAAGATATCCATGCGCGGCCAGAAGAATATCAAGCCATGCTTCTTATTCAAAGTATTTCAATTTTGCAAATTGAAAACTTTGAAGGGGGTCATGTAGAAGCATGGAAAATACTAGAGAAAGACCCATGCGGCTCAGAAAATGCATGCGGCTCAGGGAGTCATGCGGCATAAGAAGCTATGCAGCCGGAGGCATTCCCTGCGGCTCAGAAGACATGTAGCGTGATAGTGCTCCCCTCCGATCCATGCTGCATTAATTGCTTTGACGGCTGACCCCTCTGAAAAGTTGACAGACCTGACACCAAAGCAGGTAATTATGACTCTGTCATGATGATGAATCTCTAGGGAAGAGAAAGAAATCTCTGACACGATCCCCCGAGAGCAACAAAATGCCACGTGGTCCTGCCACGTGGGTGTGCTTATGCGGCTCGAAGTGAAGACTTCCCATGCGGTTCAGAGTGAAGCTGTCCCATGCGGCTCGAGTGGAATCATCCCTATGCGGCTCAAGAAGATCATGCCCATGCGGCTCAAGCAGACACACCATTATGCGGTTCATGCGGCTCATCATATGGTTCAGAAGTCTGAAGGAGGGGGCCACTGCCCAGACAGCCCTGACACATGTCCCAAGTCTTATGCGGCCCAAAATTCATGCGGCCGAAATCTCATGCGGCCCAATCTGCATGCGGTTCCAGTCTCACCATTGGCTCTCAGGACACGTGTCCTCAGCCGATCAATCTCCCAGATTTATGGCAATCCAAGATCGGGTCGAATCCTAATGATCTGGGGCACGTGGCAGGAGAATAAATTTGATTTATTCGCAGATATTAGAGAATCATTATAAGGAAGATTTATGCCAATCAGCATTAATTGCTAATAGGGATTTGGTGTAATCTACCCTTAATGGTTCTGATTCATCACAATCAGAAACGAACGGCCTGGATTGATCAATCCCCAGGCCGCCGCCATCTCCAAGAGCTAATCATTGGCAACCCTAGTGGTCACATCCCACTATTATAAATAGCAAGGTGCCATTCCCTTATAATATATAGAGAGATATACAAAAAAAACCAGAGAAGAATACGTATACACAGAGAGACTTCCCCCATAGTCAGAGAGAGAATATACACAGAGAGAGAAGCCAGGAGAGCAATCAGAGAGAAAGCAAGAAGGCATTTCTTTGTCAACGACCAAGCAGATCTTCCTCGAGTCAAGGCTGCGTACCGATCGTCTAAGGAGTAAGGCAGAGCGGCCGTCGCTTTCCCGAGCCTCTATCGTCACCCCCCAGAATCTAAAATAAACAATCGTACTTAGACTGCTGTACCTAGGTTTTCGTCCCTAGGCTTTCTTTGTACGAGCGAGTTTGTATTGTGAGTCTAAGTTCAGTCCTCCGATAATTGTTATGTACTTTTATAATCTATGGCAAACAACGACGAGAAGCACACATCATTCCGAACACCGATTGGTATATATTGCTACACCGTTATGCCTTTCAGTTTAAGGAATGCTGGCGCCACTTACCAGAGAGCTATGAGCGTCATCTTTAGAGACCACTTGCGCAAGACAGTGGAGTGCTACATCGACGACATCGTCGTCAAAAGCCGTTCGAAGGAAGATCATCTGCAAGATCTCAGGACAGTGTTCGACCTAATGCGAGCACACAACTTAAAGATGAACCCTACAAAATCATTCTTGGGTGTCTCCAGCGGGAAATTCCTGGGTTTCGTCATCACTTCTCAGGGCATTCACATCGACCCCGAGAAAACAAAGGCAATCATGGAGATGGGTCCCCCGAGAAATCTCCGCGAACTCCGAGGCCTCCAAGGCAGGCTAGCTTACATCAGGATGTTCATCTCTAATCTCTCCAGACGATGTCAACCATTCACCCATCTCATGAAGAAGGGAGTCTCTTTTGTATGGGATGAGGAATGCCAGCGCGCTTTCGACAGCATCAAAGAATATCTATCAAACCCCCAGTCCTGGTAGCTCCTGTTGCTGGGAAGCCGTTCCTGCTCTATGTGCGAGCTATGGAACATTCTCTTGGTGCTCTATTGGCACATAACAATGACGCGGGCCACGAACAAGCTATATACCACCTCAGTCGAAAGATGATTGGGCCAGAATACCGATACACTGCTGTAGAGAAGGAATGCCTTGCTCTCGTGTTCGCCATCCAGAAGACGCGATACTACGTCACGGGACAAACCATCCACGTAATATCGCGGATCAACCCCCTCAGGGTCCTCATGACCAAACTTGGGGCACTCAGCTCTCGCCTTGCTACCTGGGCGATGTTAATATCCATACCACATGATCTTCGTCCCGCAAAAGTTTGTTAAAGGCCAGGCTCTGGCAGACTTTCTAGCAGCCCATCCAGGTTCGAAGACGACTAGGGTATATAAAGAGATACCGGACGAGGTCACCAGTTCAAATGCGGTCTCCCATGATGCCATCTAGCGAATGTTCTTCGACGGCGCTTCGAGAACTGGACCCAAAGGCAACATCGTCGCTGGAGTTGGAGTGGTGCTGATTTCTCCCTCCGGCTTGGTGATCAATCGGGCCTACTCACTCAAAGAGCCCTGTTCAAATAATGTGGCCGAGTACAATGCCTTGGTCATTGGCCTCCGGCTTGCAAAGGAACTGGGGGTAGAGTATCTTGAAGCATACGGCGACTCGCAGTTAATCGTCAATCAGATTCGGGGGTCGTACGAGGTCCGCCACGAAGACATGATCCCGTATCATCCAATAGCAATCGACACCATCTCGTCTCTGGGAGGATTCTTCACAAAATATGTTCCCAGACTCCAGAATATTGAGGCTGATGCCCTAGCTGGTTTGGCCGCTTCCCTAGCTGTGCCAAATTACGCTCGTCATCAGGTCGACATAATAGGCCGTGAACTGGTCTGTCCTAAGGATAACGTTGGATGCATGGAAAGCTACTCCACCCTTTCAGTCGACGAAGCACCAGACTGGAGACAGCCGTTCATCGACTTCGTAGTATACGATATCCTGCCAGAGAATCTGAAGGAAGCTACTTCTATCAGAAGACGTTCTCTCAGATTTTTCTATGATACGGAGACAAAAATGCTGTATCGCCGATCCTATGATGGGTTGCTGCTTCGGTGTCTATCAGATACAGAAGCCAAAAAAGCCGTACACGAGGCCCATGATGGTGTCTGCGGAGCCCATCAACTTGGCCCGAAACTGCAAGACCGTCTTCGCCGAATGGGCTATTACTGGCCCACGATGGTTGCAGACGCAATAGATTATGCACGAAAGTGCAAAGCCTACCAAATCTACGCCGACTTCATCCACCAACCATCTGAATTCCTATATCCGACTGTGGCCTCCTGGCCATTCGAAGCATGGGGTATGGACATCGTCGGTCCAATCACCCCGCCTTCGTCCAGAGGACACCGATTTATACTCGCAATCACCGATTACTTCTCCAAATGGGCGAAAGCCATCCCATTGGCAGAAGTGAAAACTTCAAACGTGATCAGCTTCCTTAAGCATCATGTCATCTACCGCTTTGGACTGCCCCGGAGGATCATTCATGACAATGGGCCACAGTTCGCAAGCCACTCATTTTATCGGTTCTACGACAAGCACCGAATTCAGAATATTGCTTCGACAGCCTATAATCCAGCAGCCAATGGGTTAGTAGAAGCATTCAATAAAACCATAATCAAGCTACTCAAGAAATTCGTGTCCTCTAGCAAGCGCGACTGGAACGAGAAGCTCGGCGAATGCTTATGGGCATATCGTACCACAGTTCGAACAGCCACCGGGAATACACCATTTTCCCTGGTGTACGGAAGTGAGGCAGTCCTCCCATTAGAGACTCAGATCCCCTCACTTCGCGTCGCCCTCGCACATCAGTTGACGACAGACGAAAACCACCATCGCCGACTATAGGAATTGGAGGCCCTAGACGAGAAACACCTGTTAGCTCAACAGCGAATCGAGTTTTATCAGGCCAGAATCTCTGGAGCTTTCAACAAGAAGGTCAAGGTCAGGACATTCCAAGTAGGCGATCTCGTTCTGGCGGTTCGGAGGCCGATGGTTATGACGCATAAAACTGCCGGTAAATTCCAACCAAAATGGGAAGGCCCGTTCATCATCGAGGCTGTATTCTCCAACGGTGCCTACCGCCTCGCAAAGCAAAATGAAGACTTGCTCATGTTGCCCATCAACGGCAAGTTCCTGAAGAAGTATTACGTCTGAAACAAAATCCTCGAGACATCTCAGAGTGTCGAGTTATGTACCTGCCCGTACCGCTGAACTTACATCCTGGTTCTACACATCAAGTCATGTACCCGATGGTACCTCTGAACTCATTCCAACAATTTTTCCACACATAGAGTCATGTGCCCGCTGGTATCGCTGAACTCATACTCACATTTTTCAGATCATCGAGTCATGTACCCGCTGGTATCGCTGAACTCGTACCCATAAAATTTTAGATTGCCGAAGTTATGTACCCGCTGGTACCGCTGAACTCACCTGATCTACTGCCCGTATTCTCAATGCACAAAAAAGGTAACAGATCTACAAAATTCCTATACAACCACGTCGATGCTACCTCTGAGTTGTTCCACTTCTACAAAAAACAAACCACCCCCTCACATAGAACTTTCATGTCCTCATTACCTCTGAGTCGTTTTATGAACCCCCTCTTCATTGAGCCCACTCCTACCATGTCCTCATTACTTCTGAGTGGGAAGGCTCCGTAGAAGAAACCTTCATACTTGCCATGTCCTCATTACCTCTGTAAGTATGTCGGTTCCTTTTTAACCTATTATCTGTACCCACAACCGGAGTACGACAAGGATAATAGGTCCACAAATGTCCTCTGTTGACCACAAATGTCCTCTGTTGACCACAAAAGTCCTCTGTTGACCACAAATATCCTCCGTGAATTCACTCCTGCCATGTCCTCATTACCTCTGAGCAGGAAGATCCCACGGTAAAGAAATCCCCATACTTGTCATGTCCTCACTACCTCTGAGTAAGTATGATGGTCCTCCCTCGACTTATTATCTGTACCCACGACCTGAGTACGCCCAAAGATAATAGGCCCACAAACGTCTTCCGATGACCACAAATGTCCTCAGTCGACCACAGATGCTGTACTGGGTCTCCAGTACACGCCCATCCCTTCCCTATCATGCCTGGGAGCCCAGTTGCTCCCTGGCATTCTCTCGAATACCAAAAACTTCTATAGCTGTCTTATCGCGAAGTTGTTCTAGGTATTCCTCTCTGAAACTTGTTACTAGTACCTAAAACCAAAGTACGCCCAGGGTAACAGGTCCACAAATAATCCTCCAGCAGGTCCAATTCCACAGACACCACAAGTACAAGAAAGAGAAGATGAGTTGAAACATGCTCATTTATTCAAAATTCAAAGTACTACAGCATCTGGGATCACATCCCTTGATAAAAAAATAGTGAAAGAAAACAGAAAACTGATCACTGCTCCGGGGCACATAATGCCGTGAGACGGTCCGTCAGCAAGGCAACCGATCGCTCAAACCTCTGTTTGGCTCGACGCTCCGCCTCTTGGGTTAGCACCGCCGCGTCCTCCAGATGAGCATGGGCTTGCCAGTTGTCCTCGAATTTCTTGAAAGCCCGCTCCAGGTTAGCAGAAGATCGGGAAATCTTCTCAGCCTTCCGAACGATTGACTCATGTTCCGCATGAGCAGCCTTCAGCTCTGACTCTAGGAAGGCCAACTCCCTCTGAAGTGCAAGAATCCGCTCCTTTGTGTCAGCTATTCCATGAGAAGTAGTCTCTTCCCGAGCCCTACAAGCTTGACTTCGACGACCCAGCCTGTCATACGAAGCGAAAAGCTCGTCAAGGTCTCCCTTCACAACTGGCCCGGCAGTGTCTCGAGCGAATTTTATCCTATCCCGAGCGGCAATAAGGAAGCCCCGCTCCCGTTCAATCGCAGCAGGCAAGTCAGCCTGCCTTAACGCCAGCAATTGGGTCACGAGCTGATCAGCCTCTGCCAACTTGGGCTCCAGGAGCGCAGCCAACCCCACCCCGCCAGAAAGAGCCTTCAAAGTTTCAATCTAACCCCGAGCGCACCGCAGAGACAGAGAAAAAGGGATCCTCCGTTCTACGGCAGCATCTACGCCCCTCTTTAAATGGCGATAGAAGCTGTCGACCACATCCTGCGACGCCTCGTCCAGAGCCTCCGAAGAAGCCAGCGTCAACGGGAGTGTAGCTGGCAACACTGAAGAAGACATAACAGAATCTGCCGCCCCTGCCATAAGGGAAACAAACTCCATACGGAAGGACGCATGAACAGCGGCCAACTCCTCTTCAGCAGCCCACAGAACTTGAATGCTCGGCAGGGTCGAGAAGTCAATCTCCGAAGCCGTATAAACAGCAGAGGATGAGGTGGAGACCATCGCTCCCGGAACAAGCTCCACTCCCATTTGCCCGGAGCTGGCGGGAGGCCCCTCGACATGAGTCAGTGAAGGAGAGGAAATGCTTCTTTCCCCCAGATCGTAGCAGGCCGAACCTTCCCCAAGAACATCCGATGTGGGAAGTAAAGGGTCAGGACCTGTAGGGCCAAGACAACCATGAATCGATTTGACCCAGAGGATATGTTGGTAGAGCAAATAAGCCCCTTCACTAGTCAATATTTGGCTTATCTTACCAGCGGAAGAGTGTGGAGGCTGAGGTTCGCCTACAGCCACCACAGCCTCTTCACCAGCAGCCTCCGAGTCGAATATAATAGGCTCCTCCGCCCCAGCACCCTCGGCAGGGGATACGACGAGATCGACATCGCCTCGCTGAAATTCAGCAATCTCGGAGACAGGCCCGAGGAAACCTTCGTCACCCCGGGCCGGGGCCTCAGCAACTTAGGAGTCCCCAGCCGCCGCTGAGAGAGCCCCCACAGAAAGGACCGTGGCACACATGCCACTAATCAAAGCAGCAAAGGCCGATCAACCTCAGGAGCGGCAGACAGTTCATGAGAGCCCGGTTCGTCAGACACCTACAAAAAAGAATGATTAGGTCATATCCCAAGAGAAAGAAAACCACAACAAGGATATGGCTCCAACTTAGTCTTACCTCCGGAACATCGTCAGCATTTTTACCCCTCTCCGTAATAAGTAGCCTACGAGGTCTGACCGCAGCTTTCTTTACGGAAAAGGTCACTCCTCCGTCAGTAGACTCACGCCTGCCTCGCTTACGCAAGGGACCAGGCACGGCAGGCGGTGGTTCTACCCTCACCACCTATGGTACAGATGGCAACTGATCTACCACCTCATCTAATACGACCGACGGCTGATCCGTCATCATCTCATCTGCTATGATGGGCGGCTGATCCGTCGCTGCTTCACCACCAGAAAAGAGAGAATCCTCATCGCCCCGCTCGTTGTTTCCCTCCACTGTGTCAAAGGACTCGAAATCGGACTCGGGAACCCTATTCACCCCTTTCTTCTTTGCCTTCGACACCGTAGCCCTCTCCGCCAAACGAGTACCCACGATGAAGCTAGTCCTCGGGTCAAAATCGACAGGAGGCTGGCTCGCCACAACATGGTATAAGGCCGCCATATGCAAGATTTTCCCTGGCACGTTTGCTGCAGGAACGGAGAAACTAGTTCGAGTATGACAAGTGTCATAGTAGCTCTATGCCCTAATACCATCAAGGATGCTACCCTCAAATCCCAGACAGGAACTGGGATGCCCAAGGAATAGTTGTATGTACCCAAATTGACGGGCAAACCTACTGGGCAAGTAGGGCTCCAGGTACACAGTATTGCGGTTGCGATAAACTAACTGTGCCGGGCGAATGTTACGCAACCAGAAATGCATCTTCTCAGGTAAGAAATGAGGAGATCCAACGCCATCAACATGGACACTCCTCACTTCCTGGTCGATAAAATGGGGAATAGACACGAAGAAATCATATCCGTCCACCCTCGCCAGCATCCTCCGATACGCCGGCATAGTACTATATTCCCAAGGCTGATGGTGATACCTGAAAAGAAAAGCGTCGTCGTCCGTAACGCCGTCTCCCGTCCCAGGCCTCATCAAAGACCGATAATGCAACAACAGCCACCCCAGCAGGTAATGATAAGGCAGCTCTATACGTTCAAAGTCCATCGCCACGTCACGAGCGATGACCTTGGACGAGAAGGCACGGAGACCATGATGAATGCTGTACACCATAGCGGGAAGAAGAGCCAGCCTGACCCCAAAGGCCAACTTCACAGCGAAAAGAATAAAGTGACGGCTAATCCTCTCGATGGAACCTGCCCCTCCTGAGACCACATAATTGCGCAGCCACACCATTAAAAACCCTGCCAAGAGTGCCTTCTCTGACAGCCGCCGAGTACCATAATAAAAATAGCTGAAGGAGTCAATCTGGCTCCCAAACTTGTCACCCTTAGACTTCGACCTCTTAGCAGTCGATACCAAGCCTTCTACTTCCTTAGGAGTTTGATGATCTCGGGAAATAACTCGGCCGGCAGCACTGAATTTAAAAAGATAGGAGACCTAAGAGGTGGTATGGGGAGCGTCCCCTTCCGAGCTACCATCTTTCTTGATAGCTGTTTGGTGACAGGTACTATGGTGACATAACAGTTCTCGGTATACAGCGACGAAGCCTGGAAATCGTCGATCTAGATCCTGGAACTCCTCGTTCGTTGGAGTGTACACTTCAAAGGGCTCGTCTCCCCAAGGAAGCTTGGAGACAGTATACATCTCATGGAGAGCGAGCCCCAACTCCCCTACAGGTGTGAAGAAAGTTCCTATTCGATGGTTATACATCTCCAGAAGGGCCATGAACAACGGCTTATTAATGGGCAGCCCGTGGCTGGTACCCGGATAGCATCATAAAGATTGACTTCTTGCAAAAATGCCTCATATTTCCGCAGAATCCACGAGGTCAGGTTAGCCCACGAGGGAATGGGGTTTAACCAGCTCGGCAGTGCCAATCTGCCAACAGGATAGGACCCTTTTCGAGCAAGCTGGCTCAGGAAAGTATCAGCCTTAGAAAATAAGAAATTAGGACCGGGTGTGTTGATGAAGGTACCCGGAACTAACCCCATCACAGATCGACTGGCCGGATCCTTGATCGCGCGTACTGACCCAGTAGTTTTATTGTAACGGATGTTACCCACGAACATCCCCGGTCTGGTTGGAGTGAGGGGGTCTGTCATCTGCCTGTCCAAAAAGATCATGTTGAACCACGCAAAAGGGAAATGACGCTTCATAATGGGGATATGAATTGGCATCCCGTCCAGATTAAAATCCTAACTCTCGGAAATATCTAGCAGTCGGGAGTTTTTTATGATCAACGCATCCCCAAAGAGGAAGACCGGCCTCAGATGCTTCCCATTTAGCTCCCCGGAGCTCATCATGTCACTAAGGAATTGGAAAGATTGAACCCTGATAACATTCAGTCGCTCCAAAGGCTCATTAACAAGAAGCTGCTCTGACACTTGACGAACTAAATCGTCCCGTCGCACATCCATGACAAGCTGATTCGAGCCCACTAGGAGTTCCCCCACAGGATTTACTGGCAGATTCACTGAAGATAGACGAAAGAAATAGGATTAGAAGATAGTCAAAAGAAGAAGCATTTGAAAGATCATTTAAGCCTATGCAGCTCGGGTCGTTACAGCCTCATGCGGCTCAGAACCAGATGAGTCTATGCGGTTCTATTCATCATAGCCTTATGCGGCTCCGAGTCAGACGAGTCCGTACCAATCAAGTTCATATGAGCTTATGAAGCTTCTGAAGTTTGGGTTCAGAAGGGCCTATGCGGTTCAAGGTTCACATGGACTCAACAGACGAACATATGAGCTGATGCGGCTACAAGCAGATGAGCTTATACGGTTCAAAAGTAAACTACGCTCATGCGGCCCAAACCGAAAATATATATGCGGTTCAGATCGAGTATGACAAGCCCATACGGCCCTCTGGGCGAAGTGCTTATGCGGTCATATCGACGAACCTCGTACATGCGGCTTGTGCATAAATTATGCAGCAGAGCCATGGCAGTTAGGGTTCTAAGGCAACGCCCTTACCAGCAATAGGTGGATGAACGTCGGGATGAACAGAGTAAACAGCGGCCGGCGGAGGAGTGGCCACATTCGTCGCCGCAGTCGCCGCAGAAGCGACTGCCTTGTCCTTCGCAGCCTTCGACACAGCAACCTTCTTGGGAGCCATAGATGCTTGGGAAAGAAAGGAGTTAGAACAGCAAAAGATCGAAGAGAGCAAAGGAGATTCCCCAGAACGAAAGTGTTCCTATTTATAGACAAGGAAGGAATGCCTCGATCTGCGTACAATATGATGACCGACTCTTCGGTCATCGAGGCAAAACGGCTGAATAATAGCCTGACTCTTGGGATCCTGGCCCAAAAAGCGACTCTTAAAATCTGACAACAAATCAAGAGCATTAAATACAGAAGATTCACAAAAGATTTGCACACGTGGCAGAAAGACGTGGCAAGAAGCTCATGCGGCCAAACAGCCCATACGATTCAGAGAGTTATGCGGCTGAGGTAATCATACGGCTAGACAAATCCATACAGCTAGGACAGAATACATCCATGCGGCTCTCGTATAACCATGCTTCTTATTCAAAGTATTTCAATTTTGCAAATTGAAAACTTTGAAGGGGGTCTTGTAGAAGCATGAAAAAGAAGAGAAAAATGATCCATGCGGCCAAAGAGCCTCATACGGCTCGAAGGGCCCATGCGGCTCAGGAGTCCCATGCGGCTCAAACACATAAACAACTCGAGTAAACTCCATGCGGCCCACCGAGAGAGGCTACGTGGCCTTCAAAGCAGCTGTGCCCAACGTCTGACGCATTTAATGCTCTGACGGATGACAGACCTGACAGATGATAGCCCTGACATAAAGTAATCATGATGACTGACACAAAAGCACTATCTTCCTAGGAAACTGGAGAAAATCTTCGCAGACGTGGCACTATTCACCAAGTTTCGAGGCAAGTCTATGCGGCCAGACTAGACGAGTTCATGCGGCCAGTACAGAAAAATCTATACGGTTCAACCATGAAGGTCCCCCATGCGGCTCGGCCATGAAGACTCTCATACAGTTCGGCCATGAAAACCCCCATGCAGCTCGGTCATGAACATATTCATGCGGCTCGGTCATGACAACCTTCATGCGGTTCGAGTATAGAGACTATTCATGCGGCTCGGTCATAAAATCTTTTATGCGGCTCGGTCATGACGACCTTCATGCGGCCCAAATATGAACACCCCTCATGCGGCTCAACAATGATGACAGGGCACGTGTCCTAAAGATAATCAAATTTTGGGTCAGATCCCAATAATTTGGGACACGTGGCAGGAGAATGAATTAAATTGATTCATTTAGATTTGTAGACATCAGCAAATCATCATGATGGGGATTTATTGCAATCAACATTAATTACTAACATGATTTGGCAAAATCCTCATTAATGGCCCAGATCCTTCACGTTCAAGATTAATGGCCTAGATTGACCAATCCACAGGCCGCCGCCATCTCCAAGAAGCAATTATTTGCAACCCTAATGATCACACCCCATTCCTATAAATAGCAGGGTGCCATTCCCTTGCAAAAATATATACGCACACACAGAGAGTGGCTTCCCCCTAATAATCAGAGAGAAAATACACAGAGATCAATCCAGAGAGAGAGAAGCCAGAAGAGCAATATGAGAAGAGCAAGAAGAGCATTTCTTCGTCAACGTCAAGCATCTCGTCACAGGAGCCAAGGCTACATCCGATCGTCCAAGGAGTAAGGCAGAGCTGTCGTCGCTTTCCCGAGCCTCTACCGTCACCCCCCAGAATCAAAAATAAACAATTGTACTTAGATTGTTGTACCTAGGTTTTCGTCCCTAGGCTTTTTTTGTACAAGCGAGTTTGTAACGTGAAGTAAAAGTCCAGTCCTCCCATAAAACTGTTCTGCTCTTTTATATTTCATGGCAAACAGTGCTTCCATCAGATTCCCCCCGGTAGAGTCCACCCTGGCAATGTCCATCACCGACAATAAAGGGGTGGGACCTGCACATCCAAAGCAATCATTAATCCACGAAGGACAGGGTGATAGAGTAAATAAGCCTTCTCACAAGTTAAAAGGCTGGTTTATCTTACCAGAGGAAGAGCTCGGAGGCTGCAGCTCGTTCGAAGCTAGCATGGTCTCCCCACCGGCAGCTTCCAACTCAAATTCAACTGGTCTCTCTGCCCAAGCCACCCCTGAAGGGGAGCCAGCCAGGTCAGTGTCATTCTATTGGAATTCAGCTGTCTCAGGGACAGGGGCAGTAGAGTCCTCGTCCCCATGGGTTGAGGTCTCAGCAAGGTGAGACCCCTCGGCCGCCTCCGGAAGAACCCCAGCGGGAGTGATGGCGGTGCACATATCATGGATCAAAGTAGACAAGGCTGGATCGACTTCAGTAGTCGAGTCCAGAGAAGCAGACTCCCCGGACGCCTGCAAGTAGCAAAAGAAAAATGATTAGACCGTAATTTAGAAAAAGAAGAAAAAGGCGGCTGAAATTCCAATCACCTCAGAAATATCGTCAACATCAATAAACAGCCTGCGACGTCTTACCGCAGCCCGCTTTGTGGAGTAGGTCCTGCCATCATCAGTGGACAGACGCCTGCCTCGTTGGCACGAAGCACCAGGCACAACAGGTGGATGATCCTCTACCTCTTCGTCCGGCACAGTAGGAGGCTGGTTCCCCACCTCCTCGTCCGAAGAATGCGACGAGTCATCGGCGGCCTGCTCATCATCCTCTTCGTCCGCCGTAGTGGACTCCGAGTCTGGCACGGGAACCCTATTCGCCCCTCTCTTTCTCTTCCGGAAACCCTCTGGCTTTTCTGCCAAGCCGGTCCCGACAATGAAGCTGGTGTTCATGTCAAAGTTCACGGGAGATTTTCTCGCCGCAACGTGATAAAGAGCCGCCATGTACAGAATATCCCCTTGTATATTAGCGTCAGGGACTGAGAAGCTAACCCGGGTATGAACAGCATTATAGTAATGCCATGCCCGGATGCCGTCAAGGACACTGCCCTCGAAGCCCAGGCAAGCACTGGGGCAGTCAAGGAACAGCTGACTATACCCGAATTGACGAAAAAACCGGCTAGGCAAATAAGGCTCCAAGTATACGTTTTTTCGGTAACGATATACTAGGTGCGCAGGGCGAATGTTCGCAGCCATAGAAGCATCTTCTCAGATAAGAGCTGGGGAGGTTCAATGCCATCAACGTGTACCCTCATCACTTCTCTAGGGGTAAACTGAGGAAGAGACACAAAGAAGTCGGGCCCGTCAACTCTTACCAACGCCCTCCGACAAGCCGGCATGGTGTCATACTCCCAAGATTGATGGCGGATCAGAAAAGGAAGGCGTCATCAGCGGTGACGTCATCCTCTGTCCCGGGCCTCATCAATGACCGGTAATGCATTAATAACCACCCCATGAGATAGTGGTATGGTAGTTCTATCCGCTCAAAGTCTAGCGTCGTCTCACGAGCAATGACTTTAGACGAAAAGGCATGGAGGCCATGGTGTATGCTACACACCATAGCCGGAAGAAGGGCCAGTCTTACTTTGAAGACAAGCTTCACAGCCGGGAGAATGAAGTGACGACTGATCCTTTCAGTAGAACCGGCCCCTCCCGAGACTACGCAATTTCGTAGCCATACCATCAAGAACCCGGCCAAGATTGCTTTCTCCGACATCTGCCGGTACCGTAGTAGAAATAACTGAAGGAGTCGGTGCGGCTCCCAAACCTGTCACGGGTGGACCTCGACCTTTTGGCCTTCAATATCATGTCCTTTACCTCCTTCGGGGTTTGAGGACCTCGAGACGAAACTCGACCGGAAGGACGTAATTTGAAAAGATACGCGACCCAGGCCGTGGTATGGGGGACGTTCCCTTCTGAGCTATTTTCTTTCTTGATAGCAGTCTGGTGGCAGATGCTATGATGGCACAACAGTTCCCGGTACACAGCGACGAAACCCGGGAATCGTCGATCCAGATCATCGAATTCCTCATTCATCGGGGTGTATACTTTAAAGGCCTCGCCTCCCCACGGCAGCTTAGAAATAGCATGCATTTCATGGAGAGCAAGTCCCAACTCTCCCTCGGGCGCGAAGAAAGTCCCCGTACGTCAGCTATACATCTTCAAAAGGGCCATGAACAACGGCTTGTTAATGGGCAATCCGTAACAGGTGCCCCGGATAGCATAGTAAAGGTCAATCTTCCTAAGGAGTTCCTCGTAGTTCCTCAGGATCCATGAGAAAAGATTGGCCCATATGGGAATGGGGTTTATCCAATTCAGCAGCGACAACCTGCCCACAGGATAGGACCCCTTGCGAGCGAGCTGATTCAGGAAGGTATCAGCTCGGGTAAAAGTGAAGTTAGGACCAGACACATTTATAAAAGTACCAGGAATCAGCCCCATCACAGTCCGGCTGACTGACTCCCTACTTGCACATGCTGACCTAATACTCATATTATATTGGATGTTGCCCACGAACATCCCCTGTTGGATTGGAGTCAGAGAACCTGCCATTTTCCTGCCCAACGGCACCATATTAAACCACGAGAGGGGAAAATGCCGCTCCATCTCGGGAACATGGATATCCACCCCGTCCACAGTGAAGTCCCAGTTCTCAGAAACGTCCAGCATTCGGGAGCTCTTTACGGAGAAAGCATCCCCGAAGAGAAAAGCTGGTTTCAGATATTCTCCGTCCAGTTTCCCCGAATTCATCATAGTACAAAAAAATGGAAAGGCTGGCTGTTGATGGAAGCCACCCTCTCCAAAGGCTCATTAGAGGGAAGTTGATCTGTCATATGTCGAATTAGATCGTCAAGCCGCACACCCATGGCAAACTGAGCGGAACCCACTAGAAGCTCTCCGGCTGGGTTGGTTGGGAGGTTCACTAGAAAAGGACAAAAAAAACAGGATTAAAAAATAGGTTAAAACGAAACCACTTAGAGTTTCTCAAAAAAAAGTTTCTATGAGCCTATGCGGCTCGGATCGACGAAGCCTTATACGGCCCAATTCAGCTGGGGTTCATGCGGCACGGCTTTAATAGAGCCTATGCGGCTCGGGTCAACACAGCTTCATGCGGCCCAATTCAGTTGGGAGTTCCATGTGACACTGATTCGATAGCTTATGCGGCTCAGATTAAAACTTATGCGGTTCTATCTCGCAGAGGAGCTTATGCGGCGTGAGTCGGCAAAGTTCTATGCGGGCCAGTTTGTCAGAAATATATGCGGTTCCGCTCAAAGGAGGTCCCATGCGGTTCAAATACAAAAGCATTCTTGCGGCTCAAATCTTTCTCAATGTGGCTCAAACATAGGGCATGCCCTATGCGGCTCGAATATGAAAGGGTCATGCGGCCCATACAATATATGCGGCTCCATCATGGTCAAGTTTGGGCGGTTCAATGAAAACGAAGGAGGAAGACTTGTGCATATGTTATGCAACAGAGCCATGAGTCTTTGGGGTTCAAAGTATTCGAATCTATTTCTTACCCTTGAAAGCGGGGCGAACATCAGGATGCACTTCGGGCATGGCGGCCGACGAGAAAGCCACCTTCTTGCCTTTCGCAGAAGCGGAGACGACCTTGGAAGATTTGGGGGCCATTTTCGACAGTTGGAGAATGGAAATAGGGAAAGAAAGGAAAGACAGCAACAGTTGGGGACGAAGGAGAATGTAAAAAAATCCCTCCGACTGAACTCATCTATATTTATAAACAAAACCAAGGAGCTTCGATTCTCGTGCAGAACGAAAACCAACTCTTCGGTTGTCGAGGCGAGCCGCCTAAAATGAAGGCCAGACTCCTGGGATCCCGCCCCGAAAAGTGACCTCAAAACTGACAGTAAATCAACAGCATTTAATGCAAAAGATCTCCACACGTGGCAAGATGACGTGGCGAAAAGTCCCCACGGCTGAGATAGCTATGCGGCCCAAAAGTCCCTGCGGCTAAGACACTTATGCGGCCCGAAAACTCCTGCGGCCTAGTCATCCATGCGGCCGAGACATCATATGCGGCCAGAAGAATACATGGCCATGCTTCTTATTCAAAGTATTTTAATTTTACAAATTAAAAACTTTGAAGGGGGTCTTGTAGAAGCATGGAAAAGAATAAAAAAAGATCCATGCGGCCAGAGAGCCCCCTGTGGCTCAGAGAGTTCATGCGGCTCAAGCATCCATGCGGCTCGAGCGTCTATGTGGCTCAAACAAGTCCCATGCGGCTCAAAGAGGAGCCACGTGGCCTACAAATAGCTCTCTCATTTTGCATTAAAACCTTAACGGCTGACAGCTCTGACGAGGTGACAGTTCTGACACAAAGATATCATTATGACTCCCTCATAATGACGGGCTCCTTGGAAAGCGAAGAAAATCTCTGACACGATCTCCCGAGTATCAGAAACTGTCATGCGGCCTTGACACGTGGACAGTTGTATGCGGTCCAAGCAGAGACTCCCCCATGCGGCTCACGAAGACTAGCCCCATACGGTTCACAAAGACTAGCCCCATGCGGCTCACAAAGACCATCCCCATGCGGCTCATGAAGACTAGCTCCATGCGGTTCACTCATGCGGTCATCCACACTCATGCGGATCAAATCATACCATACGGTCCAAATGTTCTGGGGGGGCCACACTCAAGCAGCCTGGACACATGGCCAGCCTTATGCGGCTCAATGAGGAGTAACCTCCCTACAGCATAGATTTCTGCAATGGCTCGACACGTGGCATGATAGCAGGGCACGTGGCATCAGATTGATCAAAATCTCTCAAACAAATCCCAATGAAATATTGGGATCTAATCAGATCATTTGCAAATAAGCCAATTAAAGACACGTGTCGAGGAATCCGAGGTTGGCATGATAATTCAGGAGGATTTATGTCAATCAGCATTAATTACCCATAAAAGATTTGATGCAATCATATTTATTGCTCAAATCTCGATGAACGGCCCAGATTTAATGATCCTTAGCCACCGACTTTCAAGAATGGGCAATCATTGTAAACCCTAATGAGGCCCCATACTCTTATAAATAGCAGGGTGCCATTCCCTTGCGAAGATACACAGAGATAGAGATAGAGAGACACACAGAGAGAGATATACAGAGACAGAGACAGACGCACATAGAGACATAGAGAGCCAGAGAGCCTGAAGAGAGAGCATTTCTTCATCAACGCCAAGCAGTTCTTCTACAGAGCCAAGGTTGCACCCGATCGTCCAAGGAGTAAGGCAGAGCGGCCGTCGCTTTTCCGAGCCTCTACCGTCATCCCCCAGAATCTAAAATAAACAATTGTACTTAGATTGATGTACCTAGGTTTTCGTCCCTAGGCTTTTTTTGTACAAGCGAGTTTGTATTATGAAGTAAAAGTCCAGTCCTTCGATAATTGTTCTGTTCTTTTATATTTCATGGCAAACAATCGCAGGCTCGCAATAGTACGACTAACTTAAGTATTACCACGAGTTCGCACAATTTTGCAAAAATAGACCTGCATAGGCCACCAAAAAACCTTGTCATGACCCACGTCCGATTTTTGGGATACGAGTGTGTGCGCAAGTCCAGCCTACGCCGCAGTATCGACGGTAGTATGCTGTCTAGCCCGTAACTAAACAAGGGCTTATAAAATAATATCTTTATTTTTTTTGCTCATTCACATTTCTAAATCAAACTACAATATTTAAAGATTACATTTGAATAAAAATATAAGATCTCATTATTACAAAATAACACATTAAACTTTCTAATCAAAATCTATCTAACAATCTCTAAGGTCGACCTCAGCATATACCCATATCTCTCCTCAAGGATCCAACGCAAAAATAGCCATGACTAATCTAAAAAAATTGGTTTTCAGTCAGGAATGGAACAAGTACATTTTAATAGCAGTTCCAATAATTGACAAAATCTATAAAATAATAAATAATACTGAAATACATGATGGGAGGGTAAACAGAGAATCATGATATGAAACATATGAGTAAAAGCAGGAGAGTATGGTAATAAAGACAAAGAAGTAATATGAACAATGATAAACAACTAAAATAGAAACAATAATGTATAGCAAGGCTGCATCTAACTAGTGAGTTGAAATACCACTTTCGACATGTGAACGGCTAAGGGATAAATTTGATAAATCGCACGTGTCGTGTGCGGCTGCTATCATTCACGATTAGACTAATGGGATAGAAAAGGTAGTTCACACGTCTACTAAGATATTTTCCTGTCCGACTAGTACTCATGGATTCGAACAAGTAACGAACACGGTAATACATTAGTCATAAAAATAACATGTGAAGAATCCATAAACTACTACATCGTGTAACCATCGTGTCAAGAATCTAACAGACAATCAATGTAAAATAATACTAAATACATGAATCATAGAAGTTATCAAATATGAAAACTATCAGAAATGTACTCGCCTGGGGTCCTTAGCTAGTGAAATCGACAATTCCAGACTTCAAAATCGTCCAATTGGCTAGGGCTGATATGCAGGACTCCGAATTCGCAAAGAGATAAGAAATACGATCGATTAGTCATAGCCGTGATTTGATAATCAAAGGAACTTCCTAATCAAAATTTTATATAACTATTTTGAAAATTACTATTTATATTTATTAGGAAAATATTTTAGCTACATAGAAATAAATACATTAGAAAATATTTGTAAATAAATATGTTAAGAGTCTATAAAGTCATTTTAGGTTAAAATCCTTAATAAGAAAATTATATATATATAAATATATATATACACAACTAGTTATATATATCATTTTCAACTAGTTATATATATATATATATATATATATATATATATATATATATATATATATATATAATTTCTCCCTCATGTGAGTCTTCTATCATGCCTACTTGGGTTTCTCTTCCAAACCTCCCGCATCATTTGTTTAGCAAGGACGCTTTATTTGCCATCACTTTATCCATTGGCACTCCTCTAAAAATTGACAAGGCGACTTTGGATCTATCGATACCTAGCATGGCAAGAGTTTTTGTTGAAGTTGATGCTTCCAAACAATTGCAACAGCGGATTCGAATTAATTTACCTCGTGGCAGAAGTTTTTGGCAAACAGTCGATTATGAATCTTCTCCGTTATACTGTTCTGTGTGTAAACATCAGGGACATGCAGCAGAATCGTGCAAAATAGTGAAGCAGAAAACTAACCGGGGTAAGAAGCCACTCATCAATGAGCCTAGTAAGGAACCAGCCTCCATTAATGAAGGCCAACCATCTACTGCAGCCCCCGAGAATGTGGGACAGGCTTCAACTCAGTTGGAGATTGAAACTCCCACAACCACTATTAATGCAGCTCTCATTCCTATAAACCCTGATGTGGCGCAAGCAGCCTTAAATGAGCCAGTGACGGCTTCTCAAGAGATAAATGAGCCTTATAATGCCTCTCCGCCTGTCCAAGTGCAGCAGCATGATGATCATGCTTCTGTTCCGGATACTCAAGTGGCGACTGTCTCAATCGACCACGAGGATGGTGAAGGGACAACTGACGGTGACCAAGGGCAGGGAGGTGAGCAGGATCCAGAAGAGGGAGAGATTCAAACGACTACTCTTTCATGGGCTGAAGAAGTGGATGTTGCTAATGAAGCTCCACCAACTAAAAAGACTAGGCAAAAGAAAGCTCCTGAACCTACAGACCGATGCACGAGATCTTCAGGAAAACTCACTATCACTGGTACCTCTTCCACCTTCCTTAATGTTTAACACATTATTATGGAATGTTCGAGGGGCTGCTGCTAAACCTACTTTCAAAAGAATCAAAAGTCTATGCAGACTTCATAAAATTCAACTCCTCTTTCTTATTGAACCGAAGGTTGATAACTCTCAGTTGCTTACTTATCAGTTGAAGTTAGGGTTTGGTGCTGCTTTAGCTAATGATCGGGGTAACATTTGGGTTTTCTCTAAACCTACTTGTAACATGACCTTGAGGGACTCGTTCGATCAGGCTATAACTATTTCTATTTCCCATGATTTGTTCCCAACGGAAGTTTTGTTCTCGTTGGTTCATGGCCATGGCAAGAAGGAGGGCATACGGCTGTTATGGAGTAGGCTAATTGGGGTTCAGAGATCATATAAGTTGCCTTGGGCAGTTGGGGGCGACTTTAATGCGATTTGTCATTCTGATGAAAAGGTTGGGGATTGCCTCCATGCACAGTATCCATGCAGGAATTTCTTAATTTTCAATTGGCTGCAGGTCTATCTGATATCCCTTTCAAGGGGAGCACTTTCACATGGCTCAAATCTACTGACGGGGATAGACAGGCTTCGAGACTGGATAGAGTCCTGCTGGATAATGATTGGCTTCGAATTGCTCCATCTTCGATTGTCGATCATCTTAACCGTACTGAATCTGATCATGCTCCATTGCTCCTGTCCTTGCGTAACTCACAAGCTAGGGGACAGAAGCATTTCAGATTTTTGTCTTTCTGGACGAAGCATGAGGATTTTAAATCTGTCGTTCAATCAGCTTGGACATCTGTTAACCATCATGATGGTTTGATAAGTTTAGGGTTGAAGATGACTGCATGTCGTAAGGCTCTATCATCTTGGAGTCATCATACTTTTGGCAATATTTTCCAAGAGGTGAAGAAGGCGGAAGACAATGTCTTGGTTGCGGAGCTCAAATTTGAGGCTGATGCTTCTCTGGAGAATAAAGTTTCTCTTCATCAGGCAGTGGCCAACCTTAAACGTCGTGTGAACATTGAAGAAGATTATTGGCGTCAGAAAGCTCGACTTCGTTGGGATTTGGAAGGGGACAAGAACACTGCTTACTTTCATGAATGTGTTAATACCAAGCACCGCAAACTTCGAATTCATTCTTTAATTGGGGAAGATGGTGTGTCTAAGGATTCCTTAACGGATATTTAAGACATTGTCAATGGGTATTATGAATCTCTATTCCAATCTGAGGACATTGTGCAAGATGAGGAGTTCTTGAATTGCATTCCTCTGCTGGTCACGAGGCAGGACAATGAGGCTCTCACAATGCAGCCTACGAAGGAGGAGGTTTCTGAAGTCATTCGTAGCCTTGATCCACAGAGTGCTGCTGGACCTGATGGGTATACTTCTCTCTTCTTTTTAACCTGTTGGGATATTATTTTGCAGGATGTTCTTCTTGCTATATCATTGTTCATGTCTGGATTTCATCTCACTAAATCGATCACTTCCACATCACTTGTTCTAATCCCGAAGTCTAAACATCCATCCACTATGAAGGACTTCAGGCCTATTAGTATTTGTTCTGTGATGAACAAGATTATTTCTAAATTGATCTCTATTCGTCTAGCACCGATTTTATCCAAAATTATATCAGAAGAACAAAGTGGATTTGTGAAGGGCCGTGAAATTGTTGATAATGTTATTTTGGCTCAAGAGATGATTAGCAAAATGAAGAAGAAATCTAGAGGGGGTAATATTGTTATAAAGCTCGACATGATGAAAGCTTATGATCGTGTGAATTGGAGTTTTCTTATGGCGGTCATGCGGAAATTTGGGTTCAACGAAGCCTGGATTGATATCATCTACAGACTGTTGAATAATGTTTGGTTTTCTACAATTGTCAATGGTGCTTCTTCGGGTTTCTTCAAGTCATTTAGGGGAGTTCGACAGGGTGATCCACTATCACCAGCTTTGTTTGTTATAGCAGCTGAGGCTCTCTCTCGCAACCTCAATATCCTACTGGAGAAGCCTTATTTCAACAATTATTATGTCCCAAGTGGTTGCCGTCCGATCACTCATTTAGCATATGCGGACGATCTCATCCTGTTCTCATCTGGCGATTCTACATCTATTCAACATATCATCAGGGTGCTGAATCGGTATGAATTAGTTTCTGGTCAGAAAATTAATCATGCCAAATCGTCCATTTATGTTCATGACACATTCCCTCTCGAGAGAGCACAAAACCTACATGAGATCACAGGCTTTCAAATTGCTTCCCCGCCGTTTACTTATTTGGGATGTCCACTGATGGCGAGTAGGCATAATGCTCGAATGTATGAAGAATTCATTTTGAAGGTTCGGCAGAGGCTTGAAGGATGGCAGCAGCGTATTCTTTTGTATGGAGGGAAACTTGTTCTTTTAAAGTCTGTGCTGACGTCGATTCCAATTTATACAATGGCGGCTTGCAATCCTCCTATTAGTGTCATTACTCAGCTCGAGTCCTTATTTGCGCGCTTTTTCTGGGGCGCAAAGGACGGAGTGGACAAACGTACATGGGTAGGCTGGAAGTCTATTGCTCGACCTCACAAAGAAGCTGGATTGGGAGTTCATAGTTTAACTGAAATTATGGATGCTTTTACATCAAAGTTGTGGTGGAAATTGAAGACGAAGGATCTGTTATGGGTTAGATTCTTTCGAGCTAAATATTGCTCGAGACAGCATATTGATTCAGTTATCTCCAATCCTCAATCTTCGAGAGTTTGGAAGAGACTACTTCATGGTAGAGAGCTCAGCAATCATCTCATCTTCTCATCCCAGATTGTAGGAAATCTTAGTTGGCGTTGGTCTCCTTCACCAACAGGTACTTTCAGTCTATCATCTGCTTAGACTAATACCAGGATTCCTGCTATGCAACAATCTCACTATAAGCATATATGGGGTTCTTGTATTCCGCTAAAGTGGTCAATCTTGCTTTGGCGGATACTACTAGACAAATTGCCTACCGATGATAACATTCAGAAGTTAGGATTCCAGTTGGCATCGAAGTGCCATTGCTGTCGGGAACCTGCACAAGAATCTTTGATCCACATCTTCAAGGAAGGGGAGCTAATTGCGGATGTCTGGGGAAGATTGGAAGCGGTCTTTGGTATTCATGGCCGAAGACGTTCTCTCCTTGCTTATTTAAAATTATGGTGGACTAGAAACAACTTGCATATTAAAGAAGTTACTATCGGTGCCGTCTGCTGGGTAGCTTGGAAGAACAGGAACAAATGGCGCTACGAATCGTATGCCTACAATCAGGATCAGCTCTTTTTTGAAGTTAGGAGACAAATTAAGAAAGCTCTAACTAGGTGTCGTCATGTTGCTACTTTTCCTGCAGTTTTGCAGTAATTATGTTCTGAGGGTTGTACTGTTCTTTTAAATTATCAATAAAGCCGTGGTTTATCGAATATATATATATATATATATATATATATATATATATATATATATATATATATATATATATATATATATATATATATATTAAAAAAATATATATATATATATATATATATATATATATATATATATATATATATATATATATATATATATATATATATATATAACTAGTTGAAAATGATATATATATAACTAGTTGAAAATGATATTTTTATAAATCACATATTTTTAGATAATTATTTTAACACTTATAGAAAATCATTTTAGGGTTAAACCCACTTTAGTCAAAATACGAGTTTTAGGTCAAAGTCTATATTTAAAATACCATAAAACATAATAATATTTTAGGTTTGGAAACCAAATTGAAATTAGATGCTTGTAGGACCAAGCCCAATTCTATATTTAATTATACATATAATTTCTGCAAATACTAGTAATTATTATCAACAATAACAATTATAGTTGATTAAGGGTTTCAAATTTATGACTAATAATAATAATAAATAAAAGTGTACAGTTAATAATAATATATATTCCATATACTAATAGAAATATTATTGCACTAACTAATTTATTCTGTTACTAGGTAATCATAATACGAAAGCTAAATCAACTATTTCTTTTTTTTCTCGATTTTATCAAGGTTACAATTTTATCAAGGTTATAATAATACTTTGTCCTCTATTTCTTCTACTATTCCTTATATGAAGGAAGTGAGCCAACATAACCTGTTGTTCCCTACAATTAATAAAGTGAACAAATAAAGAATATGAAGAAGAGTAAGAAGAGAGTTCAAAGATAGGGGAGTAAAGGAAGAATGAGAGAAAGATGAAGAACGAGAGGGAAAGGGTGGAGACTCACCACCCGGCGGCGCGCTCGTGGACCCGGCACGTCGGTGAGACCATCGACGTGGAAGCTCGAGCGCGATTGAGTACTGGGGTCTGCAGAGGGCTCGCGTGTGCAGGCGGGATCAACCTCGGGGAGGTCGCAGCTGGTGGAAATGTGCCGTGGTAAGCGGCAAAGCGGGGCATACGGGTGACACAGCAGGCCCTCTGTAGTGCACAGTTCCGTCGACAGGCGGAAGATCGTGCACAGGCGGCCGAGCGCCTCCCGGAGGTGGTGCGCATCTGGTGGCGCTGGTACGAGTAGGACCAGCGAAGCGGCTACTGATGGACGGAGGAGTAGACGATGGCCGGGTGGTTGGGTCGGGTCCAGGAGATGTTGGGGAGGTGTAAGTCTAGATTGGGGTTGGTCGACCGACTAATCGAAGCAGAGAAAAGGTCGTGCGAGCTTCCAATCGCACGGGAAACTGTCAAACTGTACGGCTCTGGTGCCACGGCTACGAGCACTAGAGATGGCGCCCTCCGTGGGTTCGGATCGTGTGGTGGTCGAAAAAAGATTGGCTCGGTGGCCATGGAAGGACGAAAGAGATGGTGATAATGGGAGAGATGAACATGATAGGTGTTTATAGGAAGCATGGATCTGATATAAATAGAGATGAGGGGATATGCGGTTGGTTGGGTTACAAATATATTGTATAATATAGTAAGAGAAAGGGATAGGTGTTGTAAAACCCTTTCTATTCACCATTATGTCATGAGTTACACATGACCCTTGGGATCATATAACTCATGACCCTTGGGTTATGTAACTCTTGACCCTTGGGTTGCCCCTTATCCCTATATATATGGCCCTTGCCATATGATGAAATGAAGAGAAATAAAATACTATTCTACGATATCTCGTCTCCCTTCAAACACGTTATCAGCACGATTGCTGAAGCAAGAATAATCGACGTCCAGATATCGACGTCATCCTTCCTCCTTCCCTAGCCGATCCGACGTACCGTTAATTTTTTTTACCTTCTTCCACCGTACGATAAGAAAGGTAAATTTATTTTTGAAAAATTCATCTTATTCATGAGATGTACTACTTTCTGAATCATGTAAGTACTTGCTCATGATACAATATTCAATTGGATAGTTTTCTAGATGATATCTAAAATTTCATTCGAGAGTACGATACTCTAGAGAAATGATAAAACCCATTTCCATATGCTATTATTAATAGAGCTCCTAAATCGGCATATTCATGTGGTGTGTCTGGACATGTTTACATTTTCAACAAATGGTTTGCAGTTTATAGCTTTATATTCGTAGTTGGGATCTTATATTTTCAACAAATCGTGTTATCTCTTGAGAACCGTCAAATCATTTAATTCTGATCAAGTGGTTTAATCCATTAGTCGAATGACTGTCCAATTTATAAGGACTCCACTTGACTGCATTGCTATTAATCATCCTTGTGATTCGAACAATCGGTATATGGTCTGAGGGCATAAATAAATTGCCTAATATAATGGAGTAATCTTGCAATATGTTACAGTAATCATTTTGAAATATTGTATTTCAGTTTATGTGGTTTTGTGTAACATATATAATAGACAAAGGACAAAAAAAATTCTTTTGAAGCCATCCACCATTAATGAAGGGTGGACCACACGACTTGCAACAGTAGTGCTTTATGTTGGGTAGGCATTTTTTTACACCAAAGAAAGATGGATCAATTCATGGGATAGATTGGATGTTATTTCCAACTTACAATCTAATTCTGAGACTTTCAAGCATGCATATATGCATGTTGGTACTAAATAGTAGATATCTGTCAAGGATACAAATTAGTAATGCTCTTAGCTTCTTTTTCTTTCCAACTTTCATAGTGTTCATTACAGTAGCATTTTGAGTCCAGCAGGGTCGGCTATCTCCTGGAATGGATGAGGACATAATTGCATAAATGTGACTAAACTTTAAATCTCTTGCTACAAGTATATCTTGTTTTAAACTTTTAAGTTCCATTGATTAATGGAAAGAAAAAGTTTAAGGAAATTAACTCAATATTTTTTTTTTGGCATGATTGATCTAAAGATAAAATGGCCAAAGCAAGTGTCGATTTCGTAGTGCTAGACGTTGCTGGAAAAAAAAATTATTTGAGCTGGCACGTGGACCTGAAGTTTCATTTACGTGCCCAGGACTAATTAGCCACCATTTCAACTCCTCTCCCACCGGCTCCGGCCACTGGTAGTGTCAATTTCTTGATAAATGTGAATTTCTTGAAAAATGATATTTATTCTTATATTTGACAAAGAAAATTTTACGAAGTCTCTCCGAATAGGCTCACCTATTTGGGTATGATGTCAGAAAGAACTTGGGGCTTGGTTCTTAAGAGGTCCCCGGTGACCCTCCTCCCTCATTTTCCCGTCTGGTCATATTTATGTAGAGCTACTGAAAGGGGTTGACCGAATATTATTTTTTTGCTCAAATTGTATTTATAATTATGCATTTTTGCAAGCAACTTATTGACCTCTCTATATCGGCCCGTCGATCGATATAAGAGAATTTTTTTAAAAAAATATATATATTGTATTTCAAAACCGTTGTTTTAATTACGATGGTTTGTTATTTTTTTTTATAGATCTATAGATGAAGTGTGAATGCCTTGTGGACAGCGCCTCGACGCACACAATCCTTCGAGAAAAAAGCTATTTTTATAGCTTATATGATTATGACGGTCCCGTTATTACGATATCAGGACTATCAAACATAATAGAAGGATCTGGTGAAGCAATTATATTGCTCCCAAATAAAACAAGACTAATAATAAAAGATGCACTATTCTCTCCTAAATCAAGTAGGAACCTCATAAGTTTCAAGGACATTCGATTAAACGGATATCACTTAGAAACAAATGAAATAAATGAGGAATATCTGTATGTTACTCGTCTAAAAGATGGTTCAAAAACTATTTTAGAACGATTCAAGGGACTCCCGTCGGGTCTCTATCATACTCATATTCAATCAACAGAAGCTAACATGATTGTGCACCAGAAGTGTCATTCATCGCCAAAATTTAAACTTTGGCATAATAGACTGGGTCACCCAGGATCATCTATGATGAAACGAATCATAAGCCAATCCAGTGGACACAACCTGCAGAATCTGAAGATTCTTCAGAAGTATGATTACTCGTGTCTACCTTGTTTTCAAGGCAAAATTATAACGAGACCATCCCTTTTGAAAGTGGGACTAGAGTCTCCTAGCTTCTTAGAGAGAATTCATGGAGACATTTGCGGACCTATTCACCCCGCAAGTGGTCCATTTAGGTACTTTATGGTACTTATCGATGCATCTACTAAATGGTCTTATGTGTGCCTTTTGACCACCCGCAACTTAGCTTTTTCTAAGCTATTGGCACAAATAATTAAGTTGCGGGCTCATTTCCCCGATAACCATATCAAAAAATTAAGACTTGATAATGCGGGTGAATTTACTTCACAGGTTTTTCAAGACTATTGCCAAGCAACTGGCATCGAAGTTGAACATCCTGTAGCTCATGTTCACACCCAAAACGGGTTAGCAGAATCTCTTATTAAGAGATTACAATGGATTGCTCGTCCATTGTTGATGCAGTCACAGTTGACTGTGGAAGCTTGGGGTCATGCTATATTGCATGCCGCATCACTTATTAGAATACGGCCTTCTGGAGGTCATATTCTATCTCCGATGCAGCTCGCTTATGGTTCACCTCCAAATATTTCTTATTTGAGATTTTTGGTTGTGCTGTTTACGTCCCCATTACTCCCCCACAGAGGACCAAAATGGGTCCACAACGTCGATTAGGTATCTATGTTGGGTTTGACTCACCCTCTATAATTAGATACCTAGAAGGGTGACGTATTTAAGGCACGTCTTGATGACTGTGAGTTTGATGAAGGATTATTTCCTAAACTGGGCACACAGTCTAAGAAGCCAGAAGCTTCTAAGACAATTTCTTGGAAAACAAAAACTTTTTCTCATTTTGATCCGCGTACAAGTCAATGTGAAGATGAGATCCTGAAGATATTACATCTTCAGAATACTGTACATCTACTTCCGGATACATTTACTGACAACCAGAAGATTGTCAGATCACACGTCCCTGCTGCCAACACGCCAGCTAGGATTGACATCCCCAAAGATGGATGTAATCCGCCGGCAACAGAAATGGCAATACCTCAATTAAAAAGAGGACGCCCACCAGGTTCGAGAGACAAAGTCCCTCATAAAAAAATCCTGGAGAAATTAAGAAGATCCCAACACAGGATGCTGAGCTCGGATCAGCTACCTCTCCCCTCCTAGTTTCCCCTGAAGAGGAACAAACAGGAGAAATATCATTAAATTATGTACGTACTGGAGAGGTACTGAACAGAAAAAGCACAGTCGTCGACGACGATTTTTCGTTCAATATTACCGCTCACGTCACTGAAAATAACGATAACATCGATCCACGGTCTCTAGCGGAATGTAAACGCAGAGGCGATTGGCCAAAGTGGAACGAGGCAATAGGAGTAGAGCTGGACTCACTCTTGAAACGCGAAGTCTTTGGACCAGTAGTCCAAACACCTAAAGGTGTAAAACCTGTGGGATATAAATAGATCTTCACAAGAAAAAGAAATGAACACAACATAGTTGTGCGCTACAAAGCACGCCTTGTAGCACAAGGTTTCTCCCAAAAACCGGGAATAGATTATGAAGAAACATATTCTCCGGTCATGGATGGGAATACCTTCAGATTCCTGATCAGCCTCTCTTCTCCGAAAAGCCTAGAAATACAGCTCATGGACGTTGTAACTGCATATCTTTATGGCAATATAGATAAAGATATCTATATGAAACTCCCTGAAGGATATAAAATTTCACCAGAGAAAACATATAGACCTCGGGACACCTATTCTGTAAGGTTACAAAGATCATTGTACGGTCTTAAACAATCAGGAAAAATGTGGTATAACAGACTAAGTGAGTTTCTTGCTATGCAAGGATTTACTAATGATAAAGTCTGCCCGTGTATCTATATAAAAAGATCAGGAACAGGATTTGTTATAGTCACCGTTTATGTCGACGATTTAAATCTTATTGGATCTCCTGCAGAGATCACTGAGATATCTGAAAGCCTTAAGACAACTTTTGAAATGAAAGACCTAGGGAAAACAAAGTATTGTCTTGGCTTACAAATCGAACACCTAAAGGGTGGTATCCTGTTACACCAATTTACATATACACGAAGATTACTAATAATTCCACATGGATAAATGTCATCCCCTTAGTACACCAATGGTCGTTCGATCATTGGACGTAAAGAAGGACCCTTTCCGTCCACTGGAAGAGGGGAAGGAATTATTAGGTCCTGAAGTACCTTACCTAAGTGCCATTGGGGCACTACTCTATATAGCTAATTGTACGCGTCCTGATATAGCGTTTTCAGTTAACTTATTAGCCAGATACAGTGCAGCGCCCACAAAGCGCCACTGGAATGGAGTGAAGCATCTTCTGCGCTACCTCCAAGGGTCTATAGACCTAGGACTATATTATCCGAATAGTGGGTCTTCCACTTTACTTGGTTATTCAGATGCAGGTTATAGATCAGATCCCCACACAGAGAAATCACAAACTGGATTTGTGTTTACTTTCGGTGGTACGGCTATCTCCTGGAGGTCCGTCAAACAGACCAGTGTGGCTATCTCATCCAATCATTCTGAACTCCTGGCAATCCACGAAACAAGCAAGGAGTGTGTTTGGCTTCGCTCCGTCATTCAGCACATTTTGGCATCTACTGGCCTGAAGACTGGTGAACTTGAGCCTACTACCCTTTTTGAAGATAATGCAGCATGCGTAGCTCAACTTCAGAAAGGATACATAAAGAATGACAAGACGAAGCACATATCCCCCAAATTCTTCTGGACGCACGACCTTCAAGAGAAGGAACAAGTCAAAATACAACAAATTCAATCTTGTAATAACTTAGCAGATTTGTTTACCAAAACACTGCCACGATGTACTTTTGTAAAGCTTGTAAGAGGAATAGGGATGAGGCAACTAAAAGACCTGCAAGCCTGAAGCTTGTATAGATCAGGGGGAGTAAAACTATAGGATTGTACTCTTTTTCCTTAGGACTGATGGTTTTTCCCACTGGGTTTTCCACAGCCAAGGTTTTAATGAGGCAAACCAAGTTTACTCTGGATCCAGCAGTATCCACCCCATTAGCTTATTAAATCCTGAAGTATTTCATAAGTGGATCCAAGGAAATGGATGAATAAGGAGGAGTGTTGTGAAACCCTTTCTATTTACCATTATGTCATGAGTTACACATGACCCTTGGGATCATGTAACTCATGACCCTTGGGTTATGTAACTCTTGACCCTTGGGTTGCCCCTTATCCCTATATATATGGCCCTTGCCATATGATGAAATGAAGAGGAATAAAATACTATTCTACGATATCTCGTCTCCCTTTAAACAATAGGATCTTTATTTGATATGCATGCTTATCAATGGTTCCAAAGATAAGGATGAAGCACATGGACATAGGGATTTCCTAGGATGCTCTCTATGTTGGCTAGATTAGGATTGATATTTCTAATATATGCATCTAGAGGAAACATAGGATATGATTCTAATTTAATTTAAATTCTTATTTATTTATATCTATCTTTTTGTTCAACTTGTTTATTTATTTTATATATAACCAATTTTTTGAGAAAAAACATTTATTAGCCTATTAAAAGAAATACGAAATATTTATGCATATAATAAATATACACGTACATGAACTACATGGGTTTGGATTTGGTCCGGGTCCGAGCTAATCTGGTACAATCGGGTTTTCTAGAAAATCAAAAGTCTTAATAATTAGATAATTAAATCGTCTATAGGGGTTAAGTCACAACTTTGACTAGTTTTTCTAGTAGGAACATTGTTTTGGCTAGGTCTTCCTTACCATGGCTAATACACTAGTCAAAGCACACAACTACACTATTTGTGCCAAAGTTCATCGTCATCTTGCACCTCAAAAAGTAACCTTGACTAAGGCCTTCTATAATAATAATTACTTTAGAAAAATATTTATAAATTCCATAAATACCTATTTATGTCAAATAAATAATATATATATATATATATATATATATATATATTTTAAAATTTTGGGAAGAGGGGTTACATCCTCGATACGTCCCTACTCGAAGATCCACCGTTCGTAATGACCTTCTCCAAGATGGCAACTTTGGCCTTGAGTTCTTCGCAACTCTCGACCATGGTCTTTAGCCCCTTGTAGCCTCGAACCTTCTCCTGTAATGCCTCAATCTCTGTACGATTCCCCTTGATCTCCTCCTCAAGTGCAGATCAGATTTCTTGGAATTGCTTCCGAAAAATTGCCATTGAATGTAATGCCTTGTATTTGACTTCCAATTTTTTTTAGAGTTCATTAAAAAATTCCCAAATTTTTCAAAATTTTTGGGAATTTTTAGAATGCCAAATCATTTGTATTTTCAAAATCTTTAGTCATGGTTTAATTAAATCTTAGCCACGATTTAATTAGTCACAAGAAGACTAAAGCCCATGTTTTTTTGTTATGGCATGGCACATGGCTATAGTTATGGTGCCTAACTAATCTAGTTAGTCATAACTAATTAATTAGTTAGTACTAGTTTGTGGTTAGTGGACCACAGCTAGCTAAGCCATGGAATTCCCGAAAATATTCCACACCCATCACATTTTCTCTCTTGCCCTTCCCATCCTTATAAATTATATGGAGTACCCATGGCACTTGCTTGATTCCGAAGCACCCAATATACATACTGGGGCATTCCCTATTATATTTTCTTATACCAAATTATTACCTAAAAATTACATAAATTTTACACAAATCAGTTTCTACACTCAATTCACAGCCTAGTCCCCGGCCAACACCCGTCTCCCCTCCGGTCGAACCACCCGGACCACCCACATCCGTTCATTGTTGACTCCACCATACTCCTTTCCTATCCCGGCCATCGACATCGTACACGACCACCACCGGCTCTATTATCGGCCACCACAACACCACCACCACATCTTGCCACCACCAGCATCAGCACAGCCTCCACCTACACCACCACTCCGTCACTGTCCAACCACCACCACCGCTACCATCCTCCACTGCCATCACCACCAGCAGAACCTCTACCACCATCATAAGACAGCCACCACTAATACCCCTATTACCGTGCCACCTTCGTCCAATCCCTTATTCCTAGTCGACGACCACCACCACCCAACTTTACCATCCTTCGACGTTCTATCCTTCTATTCTGATCACCCAAGGCCACCGTACAGTACCACCACCACCATCATCTACCAGCATCCAGCCCCACCTGATCAACAAACCACCACCACATGAACCACCATCATCCGCCCACCCGACCCCTGTGTCAATACCACGACCTCCTCCATCACCACCCTACCTCCACCGTCACCTACATCCCCGGCCACCAAATTCGTCGGACCGATCCAGACCATAACCACCACCACAGCTACTGCGACCCTGGAGACCTTTGTGCCGTTCAGATCTGCTCCATCTCCTACTAGACACTTTTTCGAGCCCGATCTGTTACCTTTCCGACCGTGCTGCCTCATCGTGGCATGTCCCGATGTCGAGCTGCCTTCGGCTTCCTCGCCCCCTGCTCGCCTTCGGTGTCACCACCACCAGTAGTGAGCACTTCTCTCCCCCCTCTCTGTTCTCTTTTCTCACTCTCTCTATTTCTCTCTATATCACGCTCTCTCTTTAATTATATATATATATATATATATATATATATATATTAGGAGAATACTAGGATTTTATTAATCATCAAGGTGAGTACCAACTCAGGTTACAAAAAGATTTCCAGGTACAAAAATAATACTTTAAAGAGTATATATGTCTTCAAACGAAAACTGCTAACTCAAAAACGAAGGAACTGTCTTCAAATGCTTGCATCTAACCAGAGCCTTCAAAACCTATCTTCGAATCTCCGCAAGGACTTGAGCAGCTGAAAATTTGTATTCCTCATAGCGCCATTTGTTCCTATTTTTTCAAATAACCCAAAATGTAGCTCCGACAATAATCTCCTTTAGATGTATCATTGGATGTCTCCACCAACGCCTGAGCCTACGTAGCATCGACTCTTTGCTTCGAATCGAAAACTTCTTTTGTAGTTGCTCTCAAACTATTTGAGCCAAATCTCCATCAGAAAATAAATGAGCAATAGTTTCCTGAGCAGGAATAGAACAGTAGTGACACTGTGAAGCAATATGATACGCCAGCTGCTGAATGTTATCATCTGTAGGCAGCCTATCTTGCTGTATACGCCACGCAAGAACCGACCATTTGATAGGAATACATGTATTCCATACATGAGTAAAATCTGGACGTCGGATATTAGCAATTCTGATATGCCTATAAGCCGAAGAAACGGAGAACATATCGGTCCCTGACGGGCTCCATCTCTATCTGTCATTATCAATAGGATCTCTTTCAGCCAGGCCCCTACCTTGCAGAAGTCTCTTCAATATAGGAGAAGCATTAGAGCTAGCCTGAACAGTGTCGAGACTTACAAATTTGCAGTATTTAACTTTGATAAATGACACCCATAGACTATCCTAAGTTTTAAATTTCTACCATAGTTTAGTAGAGAAAGAGTTAATGATTTCATCCATACTTCCGAGCCCAAGACCTGCTTCTTCATAAGATTTAGCCATTTTATTCCAGCCGAGCTAGGTATGTTTATACATACCTTCTTTTGAACCCCAAAATAACCGAGCAAACAGTCTCAAGTTGCTTGATAACTGCTCTAGGTGGATTGCAAGCTGCTTATGTGTACATTGGGATAGAAGTAAGCACAGATTTGAGAAGAACGAGCTTACCTCCATATGACAAAAGACGTTGCTGCCACCCGTCTATTCTACTCCTGATTTTGAATAGAAGTTCTTCAAACATGCTGACATTCTTTCTTCCGGACAAAAGGGGACAACCTAAATAAAAAAAAATGGGGGAGTAGACGATTGAAACCCCGTAATCTCCCGCAGTTCAGCCGCTCGAGTGTCCGAGAATGTCGGATGGACATATAGAGAAGACTTATGAGGATTAATCATTTGGCCTGAAGCTTTCTCATATCTCGCCAACATGTCACTCAAAGCCCGAATCGACGCAACATCTCCGACAGCAAATATCAATACATCGTCGGCATATGCAAGATGTGTCACTGCCGGGCGTATATATATAAATGGTATGGTATATACATATGTATATGTATAAGTGTAATATGATTATATGTGTGTGTGTGTGTGTGTGTGTGTGTGTGTGTGTGTGTGTGTGTGAATAGTGAATAGTATATGTATATGTATGATTATATATTTAAGAACAATGTATATATAAATATATATATATATATATATATATATATATATATATATATATATATATATATATATATATATATATATATATATATATATATATGTATTGCGTAATGGGCATTGAGCCCTACATTATTATACATTAGTCAAATTGGACTTTTAAGCCATACAATATTTATATTAATTATTCAAATAGGCATTTTGTCCTAAATTATTTATTTAAATGGGATTTAGCCCTCTATTTGTAGTTTTTATTATTTAAAAAGGGCTACTAGCCAAACATTATTTATTGAATATCTTAATTGGACTTCTAGCCCTATATTGTTCAAATGGAACCAAAATGGCTTGTGCCCTACATGCCAAGGTTGTATTTTCTAAATTAGGTCTTTAGATCAAAAATACGATTTATATTCGTTAACAGGCTTTGAACCCAAAATATAAAATTTAATTCTATATAATTTGCAAAACGGGCCTTAACCCTAAAGTAAATAGTCAAATGGGTCTAAATAAATTGGCCCAACGACTATTAATAAATTATTTTATTATAACCATGGGCTTTGGGCCTTAAGGAATTACTTTGGTTAAATATTTGGAAAATAGGTTAGCTTATGTTTAATGGTTAATCCTTATCTTTAATGAATTTCTAAATAATTTTCTAAATAGTATTTTTGGCTAAATATTATTAGCTATATGACTAATTCCTAAATCAAATTTCCTTTTGACTTGTTTGATAAATTCTTGATCATGACTAATCGTTCGTTTTCTTTTCCTTTTCGAATGCGGGTTTCTATCTTAATCTTGATAATCGTGCCAATTCTTAAATCTGGACTTTCATATATCAAACTGGGCTATTTGGACTATTCTGGACTTCATGGAACTGCCTGTTTTATCATTTAGGATCATTTATTGGGATTTAGCTTCTAAACCATTTTGTGTCGACACGTTCATGTCATTTACGTCGAGAACAACTACCCAAGGCAAGTATTCTACACTTATGTTACTCATTTCTTAAATATTGTTATAAATGTTTGTGTATTTAGCATAATATAATTTTGTAACACTTGTAGCTTACATATAATACTCTTTATTCATATGTCATTGATTTCGTGATTCCATGATCATTATGATCACACTTCATGATTTATGATCATGCCTTATGACTTTATGATCATTTTGTGTCGTGACTTATTATGAGTACTAGTTGGGTGGAGAAATACCTTAGTATATATGTGGGCTACCCAGAACTATCCCATTAGTCTTACTTGCCTAATAGCAGGCACACATCACACGTGCGTCGTGCCGTATCTTACACCCTAGATGTCCACATGTGAAACACGGTATTTCAAACACTTAGAATAAATATATTTTTTAAAATTCATGCAATGATTAGCCATATTTAGTTTGCTTATCAATATTAGTCATTTATCGTTAGCCATTTATTTACCATGTCAATATTTCTTGTCTAGTTGCAAATTATTTTCTTGGTTACTTGCATGTTTTTTTATCGTATTTCACTTCATGACTATTACATGTATTCATAGTAAATATTTGTTTATGGCAAAAATATGTGTAAGTGGTACTTGCTCCCATCCTGACTGGATAACCATATTATTAGCAAATGGTGTGCCCATATTCTTTGAACCGCATGATGAGCCGGAGGGATACGATTATCTTCTTCTTAAATCATTTCTAGTTTTTTTCTCTCTTTTTGTAGTTTATTTCCATTTGTTATCGGAATTGTCTCCGAAAAACTCTTGTTGGTTTTGTATTAATCTGTAATCAAACACTAGAAATCTTATGTCTTTGACTTTAATAAAATTTGATTATCAATTATCGTGTTATCCACCTTTAGCCACTATGAATGAGTTATATTATTAAATTATGTGATCTTGAGGTATAGACAGCGCACTACCGTCAATGTTGCGACGTAGGTTGGAAGTGTCTCACGAACCATGCTCCGAACATGCGGGTGCGGATCGTGAAATGAACGAAACGACGTCACTCTCCAACCCATTGTATAACTCCTCTAGCCTCGTGTTGCTTTGTTCCACGGAGCCCATGTGCATCTCTATGTCCCTCGAACCTGTCTTCAAGACCTGAGGCACTCCACAATATCGGCAAGGCTACGCTCTATGGTAGACTCCTTGATCTTGCCTCTTCTGTGAGTCTTGGCATGCCCCTCCTTAGGCACGCAGGTGTAAACTCCCTGATTTTATAAATTTTTCCGATTTACCCTAGTGGTTTTAATTTTGAAATTTAGGATCATCTTCTATTTATCATTGTATTTATTATTCCCAATTTCAATAATTAGTTATTAAAATAATTGCTATACTACTTAGATATATTGTGGGTATATATGTTCGTATAGGTGGATTTATATACTGGTTGTGAATGTAGGTCTTTGCCTATGTGTAAGCATATGTTAGTATAATAACAAGTTAGCTACCTGGGCCTTAAACCTATATATATATATATATATATATATATATATATATATATATATATATATATATATATATATATATATATATATATATATATATATATATATATATATGTTTATTTCTATTTGGGCCTTAACCCTATAATTATATATATATATATATATATATATATATATATATATATATATATATATATATATATATATATATATATATATATATATATATATATATATATATATATATATGTTTATTTCTATTTGGGCCTTAACCCTATAATTATATTTATTGTATTGGACCTTAAATCCATATGTAACCTCCCAAATTAATTATTATTACTGGTATTATTATTATTATTAAGTGATTAGAATTAGATTATGATTTACTATATATTTATGAGCTATATGTTGGGTAGTTAAACACAAGCCCTGACATAATTTCTTCTCTTAGTATCAGTCAAACCCATGCTTAGCCCAGCCCACCATTTACTAACATTCCATTATATATAGACACATTTTTCCTTCTTAAAAATGCAAAGCCCAGCCTTAAGTTCGAACCCCTGGCCCAAGTAAGAGCCCACCTTACCTAGGTTAAGTGGGTCCAGGTCGGGCAGCGCCGAACCCGCGACCCAAACCCGTACGCATTAGGACACAAATCGGGTCGGATGGAGCCCCAATTTACCACTTGAACCCATGAACCCGACCCGCCAAATTTGAATTACTACAGTTGATCTTCTTCTTTCTCACGTGCGTACTGCACTGCGCACAGCGCCAGGCGTGTCAGAACACGCGGTATAACCACCTCTCTCCTCTCTAACTAGCTGGAGAGCGAAAGGTTCTCTCATCTGTATATATATTCCTCCACAACCCTAATAACCTAACAGCCTCCACCTTTGGCACCAAGTTCATCTGAGCACAGGTACTGCCGGGCCCAACCACCCACCTTTCGTTTGAGCCTGCATTGCTCGACGTGTGTGCTTCGATCTACACGACGAGTTCATCGTGATCTACTACCTTCCGTCCACGAAGACTTAGACGTCGTGGAAGCTCTTTCTCGACGTCCCGGAGGCGAGACGGTGCCAAGGAACTCCGGGGCTGGGCTCGACGTCCTTCCACATCGAGCTTCATCATCTTCTTTCATCAATTGGCGTGGCCGCATCATCGGCATCCCCAGTGCGCGACTGATCACCGTCGACACTTAGGTACTCCTCTCCTTCTCCCAACACTTGCAAGCTCTTATTTTCCCTAGCTAGAAGATGTACACCAACACCTGTGAAGTCCATGACTTAAGCCCATTTTTCTAACCCAAATCTGAACCCAGTGACTCAACCCGTCAACCCACGTACCTCCATCTCCTGGTCTCGCACGCACTCTCCTCCCCATCCGGATCTGAAACCTTAAGTAGAGATAACTCTCTCTTCTCTATCAGAAAGATCACAGAAGCCTTTCTCTCTCACCCAAAACCTTCACAAATAAATCCATAACTCTCTCCCCACTCCACCAAATTCCGATCAGACAGCATCACAGCGCTCACAGCTCCGCCCCCATCATTTCAGGACCACTCTCGCCCTCCTTCCGTACCGACCGCCAACCGACGACCAGAGCTGTCCCGACGCCCGCTGCTCTCATGCGCCCCGTGCGGCGACCACCCCGATCGTCGCAGCCCCGCCCGACGTGCCCCACGACCGACAACACCTCACCCGGCGCTCCCCGCGACCGGCAGCCCCGCCCGGCGCCCCCCGCGTGTCCGTGATTGTGCCGTCCCGCGTGCTTTCCGAGTCCGAGGCATCCCCTCGGTGCTCTGTCACAGCTTTTGGTATACCCCTGCACCCTTCTATAGTTTTTACAAAACCTGTTTCTGTTCCTAGGAATAGTTAATTAGTTTAATTAGTTTCCTATATTGGTTCGGTAATAATTGTTAGAAGTAGTGAATTATTAGCGTTGTTGTAGATTAATGGTTAGAAGTGTTAACTACTTGATTTTGACTAATGTCGTTAAATGTAAATTCAATATAATTAATGAATCGATATTTTGCCACAAAACATTATTTTAATAGCAAAGGCGTAAATTTATAGGCAAAATCTTGTATAAGTATCTTTTAAGTAAAAATGCGCTTTTTGTATTATTAACCGAATATTGTCGTATTATCGCTAATTTCAACAAATATATGTTTTCCGCTATAATTTCTATAAAATGGCCATTTTAGTAGCAAATATCTAATTACGTAGCAGAGTGTATTTTAATATAGAAAAATGATATTTATGGGCCAAAACCGTATATTCATATTTTAAAGTAGATAATTTAGACTTTTTCTGCTAATAATTATGGAATGAAAACTAATAATAATATCGTATCTTCTAATAAAATCGTAACTTTATTTAAAATCAGTTTTGGTATATTTTATTGCTAAAATAATTTCGTTACAAAAGAAATGTATTTGTTAAATATTTCGCAAAATTTTATTTAGAAAATAAATGTATTATTTTTAAATATTTGAAGTTTTTTATGCGATATTTTACTGTTAAGATAATGTTCGATAAAAACCATATTTTGTGTTAATATTCTAAAATACTTTATGTTTCGCCTATTTTCATAAAATAGTTTTTACCAAAAAATATACAATATTTAAAATTATTAGTTCTCGTATAAGTATGGCAAATGTCTATAATTAGCGTAGTTTACGTTACTAGTTTATTTGCGGATCTGGGTTAAGTTCTAAGGACATGATATTGTTAAGGTAGGTTTTGATCCCTGAATCATAGCTGTATCTTCTAAGCTGTTGTTTTCCACACCGACGTTACACCCAAGGCAAGTTTATATCATTTCATGTCTGTGTTTTTATTTTAATAATTAAATGTATGCATCAGTAGTTTCATGTATTGTAGTGACACTGATTCATAGTGGATCCCTCTCGGACTCCACATCGATTGACAGATTGATTGATTGACTCATTGACTCATTGACTCGGGGATTGCTTGGGGGAGTAGTATAACGTTTGTGACCAAAGCCAAACTTCTCGATTGTCTCTCTCACGCTAGCCCCTACCGCACAGGAGATTGAGTCGTACCGTATGCTATCGTTTTGACCAAAACGTTAGTATACATATTGCCTCTATCCCAGCCGGTCACAGACCCTGTTATATACTCAAAACACTAGCATACAATTGCATCATATTTGACACCAGAGATCATATTGATTGTTGCTTTTACTATTATTTACAAAAAAACTTATAATGTTTCTTAAACTGTCTCGCATTTTTATTTATTATTATTTTAGAAATGCTAGATGTGGAAGAAATATGTTTTTTGTTCACTCGTGACTGGAGACCCAATGTTTTTAGGTGATTGCGACAAGGAGGAGCTAGCTTACAGTTCTTACTATGTGCCTAACTTGGGTCCTGCAGATTTAGCTGAACCAAAATCAGGAACCCCAGAACCTTAGATGTTGGCATAGTTTTTTTTCTCCTTTTTTTGCTTTATCAGAACAATTGTAATAAATAAATTGTGATGTTGTTATCTTGTTATTTCCATTTCAGACCAGTTTCAGTTTAATAAAAATATTTTTATTTCCGTTAGATATTTGTCTGTTGTGTTTCTCTGCTTGATACAGCTTACTGCCGTCGTCTCACAACGGTACAGGCTGGGCATGATCTGACTAGACCCATTATATTAATTTGGGATCGGGTCGTGACATGTTTTTAGTGGTGGCCCATGCAGGTCCAGTTCTGTAAATTGGCCTAGTCAACTTAGTCTAGACCAGCGTGTAGTCCTGTAACTTGTCCTAGGTCTGGATGAGACTTTAGGAAAACAGACTCTAGAAATAACTAGAACACCTAGATTATATTCACCTTGTTATAATATAGGGCCAAAATTATCTATTTATAATATCTATTTTTGCTTGCTTATAGTTTTGTAGGTTACCTTGTTTATATGTGTACCTAAACATTCAGTGGATGGCTTTCGGGGGTTATTTTCCTCTATATCTTTATCAAACTCTAGCATCCCTTAGGATCTATACTCTTTTGCTATCTATGTATTAATATTAGATTTTTTAATCTCTTTCATTAACACCTATTTCTAATCTCTATATTAGTTTGATCAAATCTTACTTCTCTATCTTTATTTAAAATCTAGATCCATTCACTATTTTAGAGTTTCAAATTCTCCTCTAGCAAACCTAATAAACTCTTATCTACCCAAAGTATTTCTATGACTAGTGTATTCAACCATTTGTCTTGACCTTATTTCTAATTGACTTTTTCGAAACCAATCCCGAACCGAATTCTTCTGGAACCTTGAAATCCCAAGGTTAATTGTTACCAAAAGAATTGGTTCAACTTAGCTGGTTCACCAATATTCCAAAGATATTCCTTTGTTGGTTTTGTTAAACCATTTCAACTTGACTTTCTTTGAACCAATAGACTAACTATTTAGCTCAACTCACGTAGCAAATTCTTGAACTTTTATTGGTTTTAAGGAATTATTTTTTTTCAAAATAATTTCGGTAAAGGTCAATATTCTCAAAGTGTTATGCTGGGAATATTTTCGTTTCTTGACTTCATCCACTCAACTTGAAACCTTATTATCTCCAGGTAACTTCTTGATCAATTCAAGGCCTAGAAGGCTTCTAAACTCAATGCTTGAGTATCATGAAGCAGGAACGGTCAGAAAATTAATTCTATTCTATTATTGATCTTCCTTTAGTCATTGGAGAACTTTTGAATTGTTGAGATATCCGTTTGAAATTTCTATGGACAAAGTTGAAAAAATATTCAATGACCAAATATGGCTTCGCATATATGCGTTGCAGCCATTTACCTGAATTATGGAAACTGTGAGTTTAGTGCAGCTAGTTGCGCACTAGTGAGGCATAGACTCTAAGTTGAAGTGATTTTAGGTGTTCATAGGTTTTCGGATATTATTGAGACTATGTCCTAAATGCATCATATTTGTCTCCTATGTTCTTCAGCCATGAAATGGATAAAGTTGATAGACTACTCGGTAACCTATCATTATTCAAGTTATGGAGCCAAAACTTTACTACAGTCAGGTGCACTCTGACGAGGCATGAATTTGAGGCAAAGTGAACTCGAATATATTTGGTTTCCAAATATTATTAAGACTATATCCATACCATGGTTGTCTTTTTAGCATCATCAAATTATTCTGACTTTTGTCCGATTAGAGGATTTGCATTTATAGCAGTTCTCTATTTTCAGAAAACTCTTATCACAAGCCTGAAGGAATAGATTTTCTATGAAATTCTACTTGATTTTCCTAAAACTTATTAGGATCATATCGATCTCTATTAGCTCAATCTCTTTCCTGGTTCAACTTTAGTGTGTTGCATATATTTTGTTACATATTTTGGAAGCTATAGATAGTTGTGGATAGCTTTATATATTAAATAGTTGATATACATCTTATGGATGACTATATGTATATAGTGTATAGCTATATACGGGAGAAAAATAGATTGTTACCTATCTCATTTCTAGTAAGGGCATCTTTGGGATCAATATTAGTTAGCTAAAGGGTAGAAAGGTAGAAGAATAACTTGAGTAAGCTAGTCTTGATAGAGTGGTATATTTTAACTTGTGGCTTATTGGGTTAGAACCGTTAGTAGTGCTCACTAGTGCCTAAACCTCATTCAAACGAATGAAGGTATTTGACGACTTTGAATTTTATGATTAAAGAAGAGTTATGGAACATAGAGAAAGACGTAGGTAGAGTTAGCGAGAAAAGTCTAAGATTTGGTAAGATTCTTCCATGGAGGAAGTGAATTTGGATAATATATAAACATGAGAATATGAGGATCAAGTAAAGAAAAACTTGACGAAAATTAACTTTTATGATTAGATGACTACTGTACCCAAAAGCGACGAATATAACCATGGAAGGAATATCACAAGCAATGGAATGATAGGTTCTAGAGAAGGAATAAGCAGTGAGGAATTGAGATAAGATTATTGGCATGCAACTTTGGAAAGAAGCAATTGGGTTTGCAATTTCTACCACATTGGAGACTTATATTAGTTATAGTAAAAATAATTAAGATTTTGTGATAATTTTGCTATTGTGTTTGGATGAGAACGATTGACATGTGCATGGTTAAAGATTAAAATTTGAATAGTAATTATAATTTGCTCAATTGATTTCAAGAATTGGAAATTCTCGAATATAGATCATGGATCAACTTCCTAAGGATTTACTATAACAAGTGAAGATTGTGACTTTGATGTAGTCAATTTTGAAAGAATGATTGACAAAAAAAATTAATGTCTGTAGAATGATTTGATCGAGAGAAATACTTGAAATTTGAAATACATTTGGCATACGAGTTACATTTTGGCCCATTGGTCATGGTCAAACCTGATTTTAATAATTGATCAAACTCTGTCTCGAAATAAATGCAAGTCATTCAAATGTTTACCTACGACTTTTTTGGACACTGCTCAACAATGCATATTTACTATGTTCAAGACCGAAGCTGTTTCTGTTCCGAAGCTGTTTGCCATTCAGAATGTACTTCCTGTTAAGCTATATAATTTTTTATTTTATTGAGTCTAGGAATACATTGTACACCAAGTCGTACTGGCAAATAGACTATCCGAAAACGTTCTTCAAAAACCATCCTATTCTTTTACAAATGACCTACGTTTTTGCAAAACATCCTTTTTACCAAAAGCTTCTGAAGGACTTTTCAAAAAGCCAAAATTGATTTTTCTCAAAAATGAACTGGCAGAACCCTAGCAGAACTTGGTCCGAGTTCGGCCAGAGTTTGGCCAATTAGAACGTTAGTGAACGTTGGTTTTTGAACTTGGTCATCCTTCAGTTGCGATTTGTTACAAAGAGTTCTGTCCGAATTCTGCCCGAATTCTGTCAGAGTTCTGTCTTTGGAAAAACTATAAATAGAGAAGTATTTCGATCATTTCAAATCACCAATTCACTTTCAATCTCTTCTCTTCCTGACCTTACATTCTTCCAAAGAGTTTTCAAAAAGCTTACATTTTTAAATCCCAAGCCAGTTACAATCCTCTAGTCGATTTGCCAGTGCGGTACGGTCTAGAAGTTTCAGAGCGATTGTAATCAGAGGCTTGATAGAAGATACAACTCTTCACAATTGAAGTTGGTCGAGTTCTTCGTATCAAAGCTCGCGTCTGTAGAAGTTGCAAGAACTTCGTATAAAAACTTGCGAGATTTTCCAATAGTAGATTCAACTAGAAGCTAGAGTTCTTCCGACTGGACTAGTCCTCACAAGAGGAAAACCAGTATAAATCTCGGTGTTTGTGTTTGCCTTCTGATCACTTTTAATTTCTGTCATTTACTTTGTAATTATTATTATATCTGTGATCTAACTGCTAACAAAAATTTTAATTAGCAATATTGCGCTGCCTACTGTACTCACCCCCCTCTAGAGTATTCTGCTTTACAATTTCGTTCCTACAATTGGTATCAGAGCAGGTCATACAGGTAAAGCAAGGTAAAATTGCAGTTATATTCAATTTTTATATAGATCACAGCATTACACATGGCAACTGTGAAATTCACAAGTGAAGGCCAAGCCACAAACAGACCTCCACTGTTTGACGGCACAAACTACACTTATTGGAAAACACGTATGAGTTTCTTTCTGAAATCTCTTGATTTTGACTTATGGTCTGTAGTTATTGATGGCTATAAAAAGCCACCTCGTATTAATATTGATGGTGTTTTAGTTGAAAAACTCCATGACAAATATACAAAAGAAGAAAAGAAAAAGGCCAGTCTTGACGTACGTGCTATTAACGCTTTATTGTGTGCCTTAGACAGAACTGAATTCAACAGGATGTCTACTTGCACAACATCAAACGAAGTATAGAAATTTCTCGAAGTAACCCACGAAAAAATAACACAAGTCAAGGAGTCAAAGATCAGCAGACTTACTCAGGAGTACGAGGCGTTCAAAATGAAGCCAAGTGAATCAGTCACTCAGATATTTACAAGATTCTTAGATATTGTAAATCCTCTGTCTTCACTAGGCAAGGATTGGTAACCATGAGAAGATTCGTAAACTTCTACGAGCCCTTACAAAGAACTGGATTCCAAAGGCTACTGTAATCATTGAAGGGAACGACCTCTCAACAATGTCTCTTGAAACACTCATGGATAAGCTACTCACTCACGAGTCAGAACTTTAAGACTTTGAAGATGCTACACCAAAGGAGAAGTCAGAGAAGACGATCGCTCTCAAGGCTCAACATAGAAGAACCATCGAAGATGATTCTGATGACAGCGACTCCGACTCTGAAGATCAAGCTCTTCTGGTAAGAAAATTCAAGAAGTTCATGAGATTTAACAGAAGAACAAAAGACAGCAAAGACAACAACAACAATGAGGAAGATCATATTTGCTACGAATGCAAGAAGAAAGGACACATGAAGAAAGATTGCCCCTCAGCATCATCATCAAAGAAAAGCAGCAAATATGACAAAGGCTACCTGAAGAAATCTACATCAAGAAAGTACGCCAACACAAGCATATGGCATAAAAGTGAAGCTAGCGACTCAGAAGATGAACAATCAGATGACGCTACAAATGTATGCTTGATGGCTTATGATCAGGTGGGATGCCCTTCACATGCTAGGAGCAAATGGATCCTCGACAGCGGCTGCTCACGGCACATGACCGGTGACGCTTCATTATTTGCAACACTGTCGAAGAGGAATAAAGAAGGATACGTCTCCTTCGGTAATAATTTAAGAGGGTACATAATCGGTATCAGTGACATTGGTAAGGCTCCCTATCCAGTGATTAAAGATGTTTGTCTAGTTACTGAGTTAAAACATAATCTGCTCAGCATAAGCCATTTAGCTGATCACGGTTATGGTATTAACTTCGTAAAAGATAAATGTACTATAATTGATAGTTCAACTGGTAGCACTATATTTGAAGGTATTAGAGAAGACAATATATATGTATTCTATTTGTTGGAAGATGCTAACACAGCAGGTAGGTGTTTGATGGCAAAAAGCGTTGAGAGTCAACTATGACATATGAGACTCGGTCATGCAAACATGGATACAATTTCAAGATTATCTACGAAGAAGTTGGTACACGGCTTACCGGACATTTCTTTCAAGATGGATACGATATGTAGTGAATGTGAAAAGAACAAAGCTACCAAATCCGCATTCAAATCCAAGAACGTTGTAAGTACCACTAGACCTTTATAACTGTTGCATATGGACTTATTTGGACCCAGCAGAATTGCCAGTCTAGGTGGTAAGTTATATGCATTTGTCATTATAGATGACTTCTCTAGATATACATGGGTTTATTTTCTTGTACGCAAGAATGATGCATTATCAAAATTCGTCACCTTTTGCAAGAAAGTACAGAATGAAAAAGGGTTCATGATTACTCGCATTCGTAGTGATCATGGCGACGAATTTGAGAATGTAGAATTCAAGCAATTTTGTGACACACACGATTATTTGCATGAATTCTCTTGCCCTAGGACTCCGCAACAAAATGGAGTTGTGGAACGTAAGAACAGAACTCTATCTGAAATGGCTAGAGTAATGTTAAACCAGTTTAGTCTACCTAGATACTTATGGGCTGAAGCTGTAAATACAGCATGCTATATTCTTAATAGGGTTCTAATTCGACCTATATCGAAGAAGACTCCCTATGAATTATGGTTTGATAGAACACCAAATATTTCTTATTTCAAAATCTTTGGTTGTAAATGCTTTATTCTTATTACTAAAGATAATTTGAGTAAATTTGATGAAAAGGTCGATGAAGGTATATTTTTAGGTTATGCAGCAAAGAGCAAAGGATATAGAGTCTTCAACAAAAGAACCATGATTATTGAAGAATCTATCAACGTCAAGTTTGATAAGCTAAATCAACACTTAGACGATGATGACAATGAAGACATAATCGCACCAAGTACAGCTACTGCAAAACCTTCACACAAAGATACAGAACCATCACATCAGGCATCAGATGAACCTCCAAGAAAAGAAGCCGGAACAAGCAATCCTGAGACTACACCAAAAGAGATAAGATTCTTGGCTAATCATCCAAAGGACTTGGTAATTTGTGAGATTACCAAGGGTGTAAGTACTCGTTCCTCTAATAAAGATATAGCTTCTTGTGTTGCTTTTGTCTCGCAGTTTGAACCCAAAAATATTGATGAAGCATGTAGTGATAACTTTTGGTTAGATGATATGCAAGAGGAATTAAACCAATTTGAACGGAATCAAGTTTGGGAACTTGTTCCCAAGCCCATTGATCATCCGGTCATTGGCACCCGATGGATATTCCGAAATAAACTGAACGAGAATGGTTTAGTGACTCGTAATAAGGCTCGACTCGTAGCTTAAGGATACAATCAGGAAGAAGGTATCGACTACGATGAGACTTATACCCCAGTTGCGAGATTAGAATCCATTCGCATGTTATGTGCATTTGCATGTTTTTATAATTTTAAGTTATGTCAAATAGATGTCAAAAGCGCATTTTTAAATGGTTTTATAAAAGAAGAGGTTTATGTAGCTCAACCACCCGGTTTTACTGATTTTAAATTTCCTGAATATGTTTTCAAGTTGAAGAAAGCTTTATACGGTTTGAAACAAGCCCCTCGTACTTGGTACGATCGTCTAAGCACTTTTCTACTTGATAACGATTTTTCAAAGGGAAAGGTTGACACTACTTTGTTTATAAAATCTTTGAATAATAATATTCTTTTGATTCAAGTCTACGTAGATGATATTATCTTTAGATCTACTGATGAATCTCTTTGTCAAGAATTTTTAAAGTGTATGCAGAATGAGTTTGAGATGAGCATGATGGGAGAGCTGAAATTCTTTCTCGGACTGCAAATCAAACAAACCAACAATGGGACGTTCATAAATCAAGCAAAGTACACAAAGGATCTATTAAAGAAGTTCGACATAGAAGCAGTCAAGCCACTTAGCACTCCAATGGTGACTTCAACCAAGCTTGATATTGATGAACAAGGCAAACCTGTCGACATACGTAAGTATCGAGGTATGATCGGTAGCTTACTGTATTTAACTGCTAGTCGACCAGACATTATGTTTAGTGTTTGTTTATGTGCACGCTTTCAAGCTAATCCTAAGGAATCACATTTGTGCGCAGTTAAGCGTATCTTTCGATACCTTAAAGGCACTTCTTCTATCGACTTATGGTATCCCAAAACCACATCATTTGACCTAACGGGTTATTCTGATGCTGATTTTGCCGGATGCAAAGTAGATAGAAAAAGTACTAGCAGCACATGTCATTTTCTAGGAAAAGCTCTAGTCTCTTGGTTTAGTAAAAAGCAAAATTCTGTTGTATTATCAACAATCGAGGCTGAGTATATCGCCGCAGGACGTTGTTGTGCACAAATTTTATGGATGAAACAAACCTTAGAAGACTATGGATTGTATTTTACACACATACCCATTTTTTGTGACAACACTAGCTCTATTAATTTGACTAAGAATCCAGTATGTCACTCTCGTACTAAATATATCAAGATTCGACATCAATTTCTTAGAGATCATCAACAAAATGGAGATATAGACCTTGTATACATAGACACACAGAATCAATTAGCTGACATACTCATAAAACCTTTAGCGGAAGATCGTTTCAATTATTTACGTCGAGAATTAGACATTTTAGATGTCAATAATATTAATTAATTTTTTTATTAATTAATTTATTCGATACTCATAAACTGTTTTCGAGACAAGTCTAAAAAGAGTATGTCTGTCACCACGACTACGGTCGAAGCGAAGCGGTACTTAAGAGTTCCCCGGTGAACCTCCGTTAGCTGGGACAGTACTCCTATAGCTAATCTGAGATAGATACTGAGTAAAGAATATTAATTTATAAAATAATATTAATTATATTACTTTGAGATTTAAAATTACTAAACTTTGAATTAAACACTTGAAATGAATTAATAAAAAAGATGTGGCCCCATTTCTATTATTTTGTTATATATATATAGCCAGGCAACCCTTGGCGAATTCGGCCCGAGTTCGGTCCGAATTCGGCCAGAGTTCGGCTGGGTATATATATGTACCAGCCAGAACCCGAGGCCCACATCTTCTTCATTCTTCCAAACTACATCAAACAGCTGCTGCCGTGCCTCTAAACCCTAGTTTTTCTCCATCCTTGTTCTTCCAATCCGAGTGGAGATTCTCGTCCAAACTTTGGATTCGTGCGGAGAACTTCGTCCTCATCAGCATATCCAATTCTTGGTTGGTATAATTCCTTATCTCCTCCAATTTTCAGTACTTAGGGTTTCTAGAAATTTTTGGGAAAGAATGCCTAAGTTCAATCCCTTCAAGAGGAAGAAGACTAATGACAGTGAAGAGGCGTCGTCTTCAGATCCGCATACGGATTACCTCTTTTCTCCGGTCCAATCGGACGATGGTGCAGGGACGAGTTTTACTTTAAAACTTCCAATCAAGCTTTATTGTGGTACGCCAATTTTATCATACGTATTATTTGCACCGGATCGCCGATTAAATGGACTGTCTTTCCGGATCATCGCCCTTACTTTGAGGCATTAGGGTTACAACATTTTGTTACCTTACACTTCCCTATTGCCACTAATGCCATTAGATTATTCTATTATAATTTTGTGTTAGACACTTTTACCGTGAGGACACGTGTCGGAGGAATCGATATCGAATTCACTGATAAAACGTTAGCAGAAATCCTTGGTATCCCAAACGAAGGTGCCCCGCTCGATGACATCACTGATTTTGATTTCTCCGATGGCACGACACTCGTTAGTTTCAAGAATGAGCTTTGTGTGCCAGCACGCGCTCGTCCTGGAAAGTTCAAGGCTAATAACTTGAACTTGTTTAACTACGAATTACATCGCATCATCTATTCCACCTTACTTCCAAAATCCACTTCCAAAGATGATGTCGCTGCACTTGAGCTTTCTGCTCTTTATCATATTCTTAAAGGGATTCTATTTTCTGTCCCTAAGACTATCATCCAGATGATGGGTAGATGTCGTGGGAGAGACCGCAACCTATCTTATGCGATGCTTATTCCTCGCATCTTTCAGAGATTTGATATTGACCTATCTACTTGTGATGTCGACCCCGAGCCCAAGTTTCTCAAACTCTCTCGTCGCAGCATTGCCACTGTTCCTCCACCTACTGCACCTACTCCTCTTGCACCTACTCCCACAGCACATGTTCCTCCTCATTCTTACCCTATAACATTTGAGGGTATTCATCAGCACTTATCAGATCTGCAGTCATTTTATGTTGAGACTTCTAGGGAACACGAGTTCCGTGATGTGACTCAGTTCCAGGCGATTGCCAACTCCTTCGCCGATCTGAGGTTTGTGCAGATGGGTCATTCTGCTAGCTCTCTACCTCGAGACCCTTCTGTTTTGGCTACCGCATTGACGACGAGGCGGTCCACTCTCTGTTCCAGCCAGTGAACGCCTATGATTGGTATCGTACCGCTGGTGCCACTCCTCACACTTCTGGTGCTGGTACTTCTAGAGCTGGTCCTTCTGGACATGCTGGCACTGCAGCTGATAACGATGTTGACGAGGAAGATGATTTTTGAGATGTTAGATATTGAGACTGTTACTTTTGTCTTATGTTTACTTGGATATGCTCCGACATTCCAAGATTTTATCAGTACTCTTATTTTTAGTTATTATCAGCACTTTTCTTTTATTATGTGACTGTTCATAGACATGGTTTTGATTATGCCTCAGTTTTGGCATCTTAGTTTATTATTCAGCACTTTATTTGTTTCAGTTTTATTCTCGCACTTTATTAAATACTGCCTGTGACAAATACATCCTGTGTTGTTCTCTAGACTATCTGTTTCTCTTACTGTTTATACCATGCCTGTAATAAATATTCATATATATATTTTTATTGTGTTTCTTCACTGTTTGTTACTTATGCATTTATTGCGGGGGAGCTTTCTCTTTTGTAATTATTTTGCTAAGTGACAACGGGGGAGAAATAAGATCTAACATTTTCGTGAATACAGGTTATGAACAATTCCTTTTGATTACTATTTTGAATTGATCCAACCTTAGATGTTATATCGACAAGGTTTGTCAATTATCAAAATGGGGGAGATTGTTGGCCCATTGGTCATGGTCAAACCTGATTTTAATAATTGGTCAAACTCCGTCTCGATATAAATGCAAGTCATTCAGATGTTTACCTACGACTTTTTTGGACACTACTCAACAATACATATTTACTATGTTCAAGACCGAAGTTGTTTCTGTTCCGAAGCTGTTTGCCATTCAGAATGTACTTCCTTTTAAGCTATGTAATTTTTTATTTTATTGAGTCTAGGAATACATTGTACACCAAGTCATATTGGCAAATAGACTATCCGAAAACGTTCTTCAAAAACCATCCTATTCTTTTACAAATGACCTACGTTTTTGTAAAACATCATTTTTACCAAAAGCTTCTGAAGGACTTTTCAAAAAGCCAAAATTGATTTTTCTCAAAAATGAACTGGCAGAACCCTAGCAGAACTCGGTCCGAGTTCGGCCAGAGTTCGGCCAATTGGAACGTTAGTGAACGTTGGTTTTTGAACTTGGTCATCCTTCAATTGCGGTTTGTTACAAAGAGTTCTGTCCGAATTCTGTCCAAATTCTGTCAGAGTTCTGTCTTTGGAAAAATTATAAATAGAGAAGTATTTCGATCATTTCAAATCACCAATTTACTTTCAATCTCTTCTCTTCCTGAGCTTACATTCTTTCAAAGAGTTTTTAAAAAGCTTATATTTTCAAATCCCAAGCCAGTTACAATCCTCTAGTCGATTTACCAGTGCGGTGCGGTCTAGAAGTTTCAGAGCGATTGTAATCAGAGCCATGATAGAAGATACAACTCTTCACAATTGAAGTTGGTCGAGTTCTTCGTATCAAAGCTCGCGTCTGTAGAAGTTGCAAAGACTTCGTATGAAAACTTGCGGAATTTTCCAATAGTGGATTCAACTGAAAGCTAGAGTTCTTCCGACCGGACTAGTCCTCACAAGAGGGAAACCAGTATAAATCTCGGTGTTTGCGTTTGCCTTCTGATCACTTTTAATTTCTGTCATTTACTTTGTGACTATTATATCTGTGATCTAACTGCTAACAAGATTTTTAATTAGCAATATTCTGCTGCCTACTCTATTCACCCCCCTTAGAGTATTCTGCTTTATAATTTCGTTCCTACATTACATACAACGACGGATGGAAATTTGATTTAGATGATTTATGATTCCAAATAAATTTAGTTTTAATACCTTGGAAGCTGCCTTAGATTTCTGTAGATACTGGGAGTTTAGCTAGTTTAGCGAGTTAGAAATTGGTTTTTGCATGGATATTAATAAGATGGTTATCTCGTAGGTTATTTTTCTGCATATCCTATCTTCTAACCATTGAAATAGTGATACAATATTCTTTCTACTCCATTTGATCATCACCCAGTCCTCAATAGAAATATCTTATCTAATTACATTCCTATCATAGTTATATTATTCTAATCACCTTGCTATCCAACTATCATATAACTTGTTGATTTTTCCTGAGTCAGAAATCTTTATACCCCATTCCAATTTGATTTGGAATTTTTAGTCCCTCCTCTCAGAAGATTCTATTATTTTCTGCCTTCTCAATAAACTATTGATGTTCATTTCCTTCTTGTATTTTCTATTTTATGAGACCTCGTTTGATTTTTCCCTATTTTATGATCATATTTTAATCGTACCTTGATTTTACTCGTGCCTAAAAATGATTTTTGATCACAACAATATTCCAACTCTATCTCAGATCATATCTAGATAATTCTGATCGTGCCTATATTTTATTATTGTACCTAGTGATCATGCCTCGAATCCGATTATGCCTGATGATTTAAATCTGGAACGATTTATAGCAGGGATTTTTTTGAGTATATGTGTTATGGAATAAAGATGAGGTAATTATGAACACTTGTGACTTGTGATTTGAATCAATGAAGGGATAATTAATGATGTGAATACCAAGCAAATTAATATTGTAGATTAGATGTTGTTTAATGATAAGCATGGAGATGCACTTTAGAAAGATGCACGATGAATCAAAAGATATATAAAGGACGACCGAAACAAAAAAATTTGGACTTAAGGTGTAACTAATTAAGGATGGCAATCATATGAATTGAAGGGTGCAAAAGATTTTAAATCAGAAATCAGAGATTGAAGGATTGTAAATAATACAAGGTTGGGGGATGAAATAAGATATATTTTTAACAGAAAAAAGTTTGGTCAAATGATACAGTAAAATCAAGATGAATTGTTCGAGCTTAAAACAAGATAAATAAATTTTATTGAGAATTCAGGATCAAATAGGTAAATGAAGATTTGGAATCAAGATATATACGTGCTGGTGAAAATAGACGTCTAGATAAATTACAGAGTGATCACATATGAGTACAAAAGATAAACAAGAAATGATGAAAAATTTACTGATCATGACAAACTAGAGTATTGAACTATGATGTTGGATTTTAAATGTGATATTGGATTATTAAGGCTTGATACTAGAGTATTAAGATAAGATGGAGTGTACCAAATTATAATATTTTGGTCAGGAACGAATAAGATGTATAAGAATGTAACGCCCCTATCCCAAAATGCGTAGGACTAAGCACGTAGACATGCCAGCTGTATACATAAGAAGTACAGGGCCTTGTATGTATACATAAGCTATAAAATACAGTAAACCACAACTAACTAATCTCATCCACAAAATAAGGAAATAAAAGATATCATATAATGAATTATTTTGGTACAATATGTTTGGTGGAGACACATCCACTACCAACCAAAATAAAAAGGAAGAAGTACATGATATATAAAAGGCTAAGTAGAAGTAGCAAGGAGGAACCAAGTCACGTCATCTTCGAATAAATGGAGAAGACCACGATCTCGGCTAGGATACCTGCGAAAGACATAAACACACACCTGGAGAATAACCAGGTCCTCAGAGGGACGTAGCAAGATACAGGAAGAACATGCTAATATGAACTATCAAAATAATAATAATATGCAAGACTCTCCTAGACACCAATATACAAAAAGGGAATGCTAACCATCTATTGTGCAATTTAGAGGACAACTTTCATGTGCATGGGTGGAATTTTAGGCTATAAGTACGCAACTGGCATCCAGTCATACGTATCCGTCCGTAACGTCCAAAACGTCAGAGGGCATCTACAAATATAAATTGCCACAGTTCCATACGAAGACTGTGGTTTACCTATATGGATTCCTATACGCACTAGCGACTGTCCTCTCCCAATGTTTCCCATACTGTCCAAGTCATGTCCATAACCTGTCCAGTTTTGTAACTGCTTGAGTCTCTATACCCTAGTCATAGCAGTTACGATCTATCCGTCACACGACAATAAAGATGGCCAGTCCATAAGTCGTGCCCCTAGCAAATTATCTCAAACCGTATAGTGTGAGTGTCATGGCCCAAGGAGATATAAGGATATCCCCCAACAAGAAGGTAGTTCGCTAAAACTAAGTTAACATGCATATAGTAAAGTAAACGACTAATAGAGTCGCTTGCACCCAAGTATGGCTTGGATGCGCAGTTTATAACAAAGGAAACTAACAATATGAAACAAAATAAATAATACAGAAAATAAATAATTTGACAGTTAATTAGCAAGGTATACTTTCCTGTTGTGACGCCTGATGAGCTGCCTGGTGTGGTACAATAAAGGTGGCACAAGATCGACTTTGGTGTTACAACTACGCAAAGGAGGACACCGATGGTGGCACGGACTGGTCCATTGGGTCCAGAATGATCAAGTTAGCTGGGGTCAATAAAGGGAGGTACAGTATTGGCAAGGAATAGGAATAATTGGCTAAATCACGAGATGGAGAAAAATCGAAGTCATATAATATATAATTTTAGAAAATATTTTATCATATTCGAAACATAAATTATTAGTCAAAATATGCTCTCAAACAAGTACCCAAAAAAATCGAAAGTCATTTTAGGACGAACTCTAAGTTTTGTCAAAGTAGTATTTTAGTTTGAAACCAATATCTTTATAAATCAAAAATACTATAAGGAAACAAAATAATAAAATTAGTTGAGGCTAAAACCCATATTTTGTAAAAATAAAATTTTGGTAAAAAGCTATGCTTGACTATTTTGAAAATCAAGAAATATTTATAAACATTTTAAAACTATATTATGTTATATATATTTATATATATATATGACTCTTCAAAAATAATAATAGTGTTAAAAATCACACTAATAATATTAAGACCAAAATACTAATAATAATATCGCAAAAATGATAATAATCATTATTATTATTATACACCATGTGAATCATATATATAACTAGTTTTCTAAAAACAACAAATAAAGTAAATAATAAGAATTACATTATAAAAATAACAATGATAATGAAAATAATAATAATAATAATGATAATAATACTAATGATAATAATAATAATAATATATATAACAGCAGTAGCTGTCTGCTCCTTTAGAAGAGAGAAATGAGAGAGAGAAAGAATAATCGAGAGATGGGGAGAAGAGGGGAACGGGGAGATGAGAGCTCGGGGAGAGAGGCTGGAGAAGGAGGCGGAGAGGATCGGGGCGGACATGAGGAGTCGGGCGGCGATGTGGCACCAAGATGGGGAACCGCACTGGGAGATCGGGGTCGTCCAGATATGGAGGAGCGCGTGGGTCGGCGCAGCCCTTCGCCGGTGGGTGGTGCGGCGGCGGAACGGAGGGTGAGAGAAAGAGAAGAGCGGGAGGGTTTTGCTTACCGGGAGGTGGCACGACGGCATGGCGACAAGGGCTGACGGGGACGGGTGCGGCTCCGGTGCGGCGCACGTCTGCAGCACCTCCGGAGGCACGAAAGTGGCGCTACGAAGGGTGGAGACAGCTGAGTCCCCACTGCGGGAGGCACAGTGGTGGCCTGGTGGCTTTCTGGTCGAGGACGGTGCCGGATTTACGCGGCACGGAAGTGGGGTCTCGACAAGTACGACGACGGATACTTCAACATGCCCGACCGTGGCGGACACGACGGAGGCCAGAGTTCGGGTGAGTTCCTATGGTTTTATGGTGATGATGGTGGTGTCGAGGTGATTTTAGTTTTGGTTTTTGGGGTTTTGGGGATGGTTCGGAGCGGTGGTGGTGGTAATGGCGACGGCGGTGGTGATGACTGGTGTTGGGGTTTCGGGTCTACGACCAGTGGCCGGGTGGCTAGGATGCCGGGAAAGAGAGATCGGAACGGTGGTCGGGGTTATCGCGGTGAGGGCAGGGTGGTGATGATGGTGACGGGGCAACCCGTGGTCGGGGATGACCGGACGACGAGGGTGGTTCTGGCGGAGGAGTGCGGTGGTGAAGATCGGGGATGGTGGTGGTGTAGTTGATGGTGGTAGAGGCAGGGAGCGGAGGAGGTGGTTCTGCCATGGTGGCGAGGCAGTGTTGGTTCCCGGCGGAGGTGAGGGGAAGCAGTGAGGGAGTCGGGAAAGGGATCCAGGGGTGGTCCGACCAAATTTAGCTAGGTTTAGGGTTAGGATTTATTTGTGTCGGAGTTGTCGACACGGAGGAAAATTTGTATTTTGTAAAATATGGAAAAAGAAATTGGATGGGGGACATGGACACGATGCACGCACGTGTATTTGTGGAGAATTTTGTGGAATAGTATTATGGAGAAAACAATGGGGAGTCTCCCCTATTTATAGGGTGGATAAATTCTGGTCTGATAAGGAATAGGAATAGTTTAAAAACTCCCTCTGATAATCACTATTAATTCAAATTAATTCTAAAACAATCCAAATCAAATCCAAATTTATATAAATTCGTTTTGCTAGTTTAAACCTATTAAGAATAATTTGAATAAATCTAAATCATAATTTAAATCATAATACTATTCGAATATTAATTATAATTTTCAAAATATCCTCATAAGTAGTAAAAAAAGAATAAATAATTTCAAAAATTACCACAATTATTTAACTACTAATATGGAATATCTTTAAAATACTTTTTCAACAAATTTTAGATAAAAATAATTTCGAACAACATAATAAGTATTCAAATATTTGGAAATAACTTTTTTTAATAATTGGATAAAACAGTTAGTACTTCGAAAAACCAAAGTGGGCATGAAATAAATTTCCTGCCTCTTGCACACAAATAATATACATAAAATAATACTCTTCTAAACTACTACTTATATTTATAAGGTAAAAATAAAAATAAAATAAAATAGTATTTTGGAGATCTTGACGCGCTTTCACAACCTTTTTAAGTAATTAAAAATAATCATCACATATTATTTTGAGAACTACCTTCATAAATAAAATCTATAATCAAAAAACTGTTTTCTAAAAATATGTACCTCGCACATATTCGCACTCGACGAGCAAATACGAATCGCGACGTACAATACGCAAAATAAAAATCAAATAAAAAATATATAGTAAAAATTAGGGGGTTTACATCCTACCCAACTTACAAGAATTTCGTCCTCGAAATTAAAAATAAGTGGAGGGTTTGAGAGGATAAAAGGATCTCTCTTTGGAAAACATAAACAAGGCATCTGATGGACAATGAAATAGACAATTTAACAAGTCGTGATTTTGAAATCGACGAAGATAAGTCAAGGATATGGTATTAAACGAGAATTGTTAGCTAAGGTATATAAATCATGATAACATAAAATCGAGTAGATCAAGAGAATAACTTAGGAACTTGGGAGAGATGGTTCTTCGGAGAAGGTTGCATGGTAAATATCTAGGTTGAGGATACGAATCATTTTCAAGTGTCATAGAAGGTTTCGATAATAGATATGGAATCGACGAGTAGTTCAAAGCGAGGATATAGTCACCTTGGTTGGTCCATGGCTGACTATCTTGGCAATAGATGGTGGGACAACTAAAGGTGATACCTTGGGTCTATCTATCAAGTCTTCATCTTCGTCTAAAATAGGTGAAAGACAAAAATTAATATGAGTCCAAAGAAGTTATTTTTGAATACCAATATGTGGTTCAAAGGCGAGTGAGTAATTCAAAAAGAATTGCCAAGGCTGTCGCGGATAGGACTCTAGAGGGCAAGTTTAATTATGTCTCCATCCACATAAAACAAAAAGCAAACCAAAGTGCACTTGGTTGATCAGACCATCATGCACCGGTTCTAATTAGACAATATGCTAGTGAGCGCTCAATAGATATGTCATGAACAAGCTTGATAAAGAATTTTGCTTGCAAAAACTAGGCTATATTAGCATCATTAGTCTAGTTAGTAAAAATATAGGCACGTGAGATTAAGATTGAAATAGAGTAGAATTAGTTCAAACTCCTTAAGACTCTAAGTTATATCCTATGTTGATATCTATACAGTCGTCCTATAGTCTTTTTGTCCGAGTCTTTGGTTGGCTAGACAGGTTAGGGTCCTCTAAATTCTAGAACCTAAGTGAACTTGCTAATATAGGTCACAAGGACAAAGGGATTGATAGGTCATAAGGCATTCTACCTAACTTGCAAGGGTTAAACTAGTAGGGTGATGGGACAATGGGTCATGTCCACCTAGTATGGGTTACCTTATTAATCTCTATCAAGCACGAAAGAAGAGCACGAATCATAATAGAAGGGATCAAGCAAGATGCAACTCGAAGAGTCAAGCGAGAAGGCGGTCAAGTATGTGGATGAGATCCTAGACTCTAATTCTATACGCAGGCTTGCTTGGTATGGTAAAGTAACCAAACAATTTATCTAGACCTGTATGGGCCACCATAAAAATATGTAACGCCCCTGTCCCAAAATACGTAGGACTAAGCACGTAGACATGCCAGCTGTATACATACGAAGTACAGGGCCTTGTATGTATATATAAGCTGTAAAATACAGTAAACTACAACTAACTAATCTCATCCACAAAATAAGGAAATAAAAGATATCATATAATGAATTATTTTTGTACAATATTTTGGGTGGAGACACATCCACTACCAACCAAAATAAAAAGGAAGAAGTACATGATATACAAAAGGCTAAGTGGAAGTAGCAAGGAGGAACCAAGTCACGTCATCTTCGAATAAATAGAGAAGACCACGATCTCGGTTAGGATACCTGCGGAAGACATGAACACACACATGAGGAATAACCAGGTCCTCAGAGGAACGTAGCAAGATACAGGAAGAACATGCTAATATGAACTGTCAGAATAATAATAATATGCAAGACTCTCCTAGACACCAATATGCAAAAAAGGAATGCTAACCATCTATTGTGTAATTTAGAGGACAACTTTCATGCGCATGGGTAGGATTTTAGGCTATAAGTACGCAACTGGCATCCAGTCATACGTATCCGTCCGTAACGTCCAAAACGTCAGAGGGCATCTACAAATATAAATTACCACAGTTCCATCCGAAGACTGTGGTTTACCTGTTTGGATTTCCATACGCACTAGCGACTGTCCTCCCCCAATGTTTCCCATACTGTCCAAGTCATATCCATAACCCGTCCAGTTTTGTAACCGCTTGAGTCTCTATACCCTAGTGATAGCAGTTACGATCTATCCGTCACACGACAATAGAGATAGCCAGTCCATAAGTCGTGCCCCTAGCAAACTGTCTCAAACCGTGTAGTATGAGTGTCATGGCCCAAGAAGATATAAGGATAACCCCCAACAAGAAGGTAGTCCGCTAAAACTAAGTTAACATGCATATAGTAAAGTAAACGACTAATAGAGTCGCTTGCACCCAAGTATGGCTTGGACGCGCAGTTTATAACAAAAAAACTAATAATATGAAACAAAATAAATAATACAAAAAATAAATAATTTGACAGTTAATTAGCAAGGTATACTTGCCTGTTGTAACGCCTGGTGAGCTGCCTGGTGTGGTACAATAAAGGTGGCACAAGATCGACTTCGGTGTTACAACTACGCAAAGGGGGCCTCCGATGGTGGCACGGACTGGTCCATCGGGTCCAGAATGATCAAGTTAGCTAGGGTCGATAAGGGGAGGTACGGTATTGGCAAGGAATAGGAATAATGGGCTAAATCACGAGATGGAGAAAAATCGAAGGAAGTCAAATAATATATAATTTTAGAAAATATTTTATCATATTCGAAACATAAATTATTAGTCAAAATATGCTCTCAAACAAATACCTGAAAAATCGAAAGTCAATTTAGGACGAACTCTAAGTTTTGTCAAAGTAGTATTTTAGTTTGAAACCTATATCTTTAAAAATCAAAAATATTATAAGGAAACAAAATAAAAAAAATAGTTGAGGCTAAAACCCATATTTTGTAAAAATAAAATTTTGGTAAAAAAAGCTATGCTTGACTATTTTGAAAATCAAGAAATATTTATAAACATTTTAAAACTATATTATATTACATATATTTATATATATATGACTCTTCAAAAATATTAATAGTGTTAAAAATCACACTAATAATATTAAGACCAAAATACTAATAATAATATTAAAAAAATGATAATAATCATTATTATTATTATACACCATGTGAATCATATATATAACTAGTTTTCTAAAAATAACAAATAAAGTAAACAATAAGAATTACATCATAAAAATAATAATGATAATGAAAATAATAATAATAATAATAATAATAATAATGATAATGATAATAATAATAATACTAATGATAATAATAATAATAATAATAATAATAATAATAATAATATATATAACAGCAGTAGCTGTCTACTCCTTTAGAAGAGAGAAAGGAGAGAGAGAAAGAATGATCGAGAGATGGGGAAAAGAGGGGAACGGGGAGATGAGAGCTCGGGGAGAGAGGCTGGAGAAGGAGGCGGAGAGGATCGGGGCGGCCATGAGGAGTCGGGCGGCGACGTGGCGTCGAAATGGGAAACCGCGCAGGGAGATCGGGGTCGTCCAGATCTGGAGGAGCGCGTAGGTCGGCGCAGCCCTTCACCGACGGGTGGTGCGACGGCGGAACGGAGGGTGAGAGGAAGAGAGGAGCGGGAGGGTTTTGCTCTCCGGGAGATGGCGCGGCGGCGTGGCGACAAGCGCTGACTGGGACGGGTGCGGCTCCGGTACGGCGCACGTCGGTGGCACCTCTGGAGGCGCGAAAGTGACGCTACGAAGGGTAGAGGCGGCTGAGTCCCCACTGCGGGAGGCACAGTGGTGGCCTGGTGGCTTTTTAGTCGAGGACGTGCCGGATCTACGCGGCACGGAAGTGGGGTCTCGACAAGTACGGCGGCGGATACTCCGACATGCCCCGCCGTGGCGGACACGACGGAGGCCAGAGTTCGGGTGAGTTCCTTTGGTTTTATGATGATGATGGTGTGTCGAGGTGATTTTAGTTTTGGTTTTTGGGGTTTTGGGGGTGGTTCGGAGCGGTGGTGGTGGTAATGGCGACGGTGGTGGTGATGACTGGTGTTGGGGTTTCAGGTCTACGACCAGTGGCCGGGGTGGCCAGGACGCCGGGATAGCGAGATCGGTACGGTGGTCGGGGTTATCGCGGTGAGGGTAGGGGTACAACTCGGGCGGGTTGGGTCGGGTTTGAGATCAACCCGAGCCCAACCCGATAGATAATAAGCCTAGCCCAAGCCCAAGCCCGACCCGACTTCGGGTTCAACATATGAAGCCCAAGACCAAGCCCGGAGGATCGGGTTGGGTCGGGTCCATCGGGTTTATCGGACTCTAATATGATATTTGAAATAATTTTAAACAAGAGTAATATTAAATGCATAATCAAATAGCAATCAAGCCTCAATCATTACAAAATAAAACTGAAATGAGATTTAGGACAAGGAGTTGAAGAGTTCGGGTGAAAAAAATTATAATTTAAACTTTTTATTTAAGTAGTATGAAATAATATATATATATATATATAAATTATATGTATGCCGGGTTTCGGGTTCTTCGGGTTACCCAACACATGAACGCAAGCCCAACCCGATTTTTGATCGGGTTCAAATATTTTAACCCGAGCCCAAGCCCGAACCCGAATGTCTTCAACCCTAACCCAACCCATTAACGGGTTTATCCGATCGGGTTCGGGTTTAGCCCGCCCGAGTTGTACCCCTAGGTGAGGGCAGGGTTGTGATGATGGTGACGGGGCAACCCGTGGTCGGGGATGACCGGACGACGAGGGTGGTTCTGGCGGAGGAGTGCGGTGGTGAAGATCGGGGATGGTGGTGGTGTAGTTGATGGTGGCAGAGGCAGGGAGTGGAGGAGGTGGTTCTGCCATAGTGGCAAGGCAGTGCTGGTTCCCGACGGAGGCGAGGGGAAGCAGTGAGGGAGTCGAGGAAAGGATCCAAGGGTGGTCCAACCAAATTTAGCTAGGTTTAGGGTTAGGATTTATTTGTGTCGGAGTTGTCGACACGGAAGAAAATTTATATTTTGTAAAATATGGAATAAGAAATTGGATGGGGGACATGGACACGATACACGCACGTATATTTGTGGAGAATTTTGTGGAATAGTAATGTGGAGAAAACAATGGAGAGTCTTCCCTATTTATAGGGTGGAGAAATTCTGGTTTGATAAGGAATAGGAATAGTTTAAAAACTCCCTCTGATAATCACTATTAATTCAATAATTTTAGAACAATTCAAATCAAATCCAAATTTATATAAATTCGTTCTGCTAGTTTAAACCTATTAAGAATAACTTCAATAAATTAAATCATAATTTAATTCATAATACTATTCAAACATTAATTATGATTTTCAAAATATCCTCATAAGTAATAAAAAAATAATAATAAATAATTTTGAAAATTACCATAATTATTTAACTACTAATATGGAATATCTTTAAAATACTTTTTCAATAAATTTTAGATAAAAATAATTTCGAACATCATAATAAGTATTCAAATATTTGGAATAACTTTTTTTTTATAATTGGATAAAACAGTTAGTACTCCGAAAAACCAAAGTGGGCATGAAATAAATTTCCTGTCTCTTGCACACAAATAATATACATAAAATAATACTCTTCTAAACTACTACTTATATTTATAAGATAAAAATAAAAATAAAATAAAATAGTATTTTGGAGATCTTGACGTGCTTTCACAACCTTTTTAAGTAATTAAAAATAATCATCACATATTATTTTGAGAACTACCTTCATAAATAAAATCTATAATCAAAAAAACCGTTTTCTAAAAATATGTACCTCGCACATATTCGCACTCGACGAGCCAATACGAATCGCGACGTACAATACGCAAAATAAAAATCAAATAAAAAGATATGTAGTAAAAATTAGGGGATTTACAAAGAACGTGATTGGAACACATGTAGTGGTATGACATAGAGTTAAATTATGGATATATATTAGCAAGCCGAAGGAAGTACAAAACATATTGAAGGTAGAAAGACAAATTTTTCAAGATTATGACGGTGATTGACAATTCAGGGATGAAAGCAGAAACTCATAATTGAGGATAGTGACTGTGTTTCGAAGGAGAAAAGAATGTTATTTGAGAATAGTGGATAAGATTGATGAAGATATTGTACTACATGGATTTGCTATGAGACAGTTAGCCTAGTTAGGCATAAGGCTGTTGAGGAAGAATATCCTGACTGGTTTGAGGCATGATTGCATGAATGTACTCCGACCCTTATCTTTGAAATTTCGAGAAAAAAATTTCCTAAGGAGGGAAGGTTGCGAAGTCCATGACTTAAGCCCTTTTTTCTAACCCAAATCCGAACCCAGTGACTCAACCCGTCAACCCATGTACCTCCTTCTCCTGGCCCCACGTGCACTCTCCTCCCCATCCGGATCTGAAACCTCACGTAGAGATAACTCTCTCTTCTCCATCAGAAAGATCACAGAAGCCTTTCTCTCTCACCCAAAACCTTCACAAATAAATCCAAAACTCTCTTCCCACTCCACCAAATTTCGATCAGAGAGCATCACAGCGCTCACAGCTCCGCCCCCATCATTTCAGGACCACTCTCGCCCTCCTTCCGCACCGACCGCCAACCGGTGACCAGAGCCGCCCCGACGCCCGCTGCTCTCCCGCGCCCCGTGCGGTGACCACCCCGGTCGCCGCAGCCCCGCCCGGTGCGCCCTGCGGCTGGCAGTACCTCGCCCGGCGCTCCCCTCGACCGGCAGCCCCGCCCGACGCCCTCCGCGTAGTTCTCTGCCTGCATCACGCGCTGCCAACGTCCGCATGTATTTTCGCGACGCACCGCGTGTCCGTGTTCGTGCCGTCCCACGTGCTTTCCGAGTCCGAGGCATCCCCTCGTGCTCCGTCACAGGTTTTGGTATACCCCTGCACCCTTCTGTAGTTTTCACAAAACATGTTTCTGTTCCTAGGAATAGTTAATTAGTTTAACTAGTTTCCTATATTGGTTCGGTAATAATTGTTAGAAGTAGTGAATTATTAGCATTGTTGTAGATTAATGGTTAGAAGTGTTAACTATGTGATTTTGACTAATGTCGTTAAACGTAAATTCAATATAATTAATGAATCAATATTTTGCCACAAAATATTATTTTAATAGCAAAGGCATAAATTTATAGGCAAAATCTTGTATAAGTATCTTTTAAGTAAAAATGTGCTTTTTTATTATTAACCGAATATTGTCATATTATCGCTAATTTCAACAAATATATGTTTTTCGCTATAATTTCTATAAAATGGCCATTTTAGTAGCAAATATCTAATTACATAGCAGAGTGTATTTTAATATAGGAAAATAATATTTATGGGCCAAAACCGTATATTCATGTTTTTAAGAGAAAAGTTATTTTCATAATTTAGACTTTTTCTGCTAATAATTATGGAATGAAAACTAATAATAATATCGTGTCTTCTAATAAAATTGTAACTTTATTTATAATCAGTTTTGCGTATATCTTATTACTAAAATAATTTTGTTACAAAAGAAATGTATTTGTTAAATATTTCGCAAAAGTTTATTTAGAAAATAAATGTATTATTTTCAAATATTTTGAGTTTTACGCGATATTTTACTGTTAAGATAATGTTCGATAAAAACCATATTTTGTGTTAATATTCCACAATACTTTATGTTCCGCCTATTTTCATAAAATAGTTTCTACCCAAAAAAATACAATATTTAAAATTATTAGTTCTTGTATAAGTACGGCAAATATCTATAATTAGCGTAGTTTGCGTTAGTAGTTTATTAGCGAATCTTGGTTAAGTTCTAAGGATATGATATTGTTAAGGTAGGTTCTGATCCCTGAATCGTAGCCGTACCTTCTAAGCTGTTTTTTCCATGCCGAGGTTACACCCAAGGCAAGTTCATATCTTTTCCTGTCTGTGTTTTTATTTTAATAATTAAATGTATGCATCAGTAGTTTCATGTACTGTAGTGACACTGATTCACAGTGGATCCCTCTCGGACTCCACATCGATTGACGGATTGATTGATTGACTCATTGACTCGAGAATTGCTTGGGGAGTAGTATAACGTCTGTGACCAAAGCCAAACTTCTCGATTGTCTCTCTCGCGCTAACCCCTACCACACAGGGGATTGAGCCGTACCGTATGCTATCGTTTTGGCCAAAACGTTAGTATACATATTGCTTCTATTCCAGCCAGTCACAGGCCCTGTTATATACTCAAAACACTAGCATACAATTGCATCATATTTGACATCAGAGACCATATTGATTATTGTCTTTTACTATTATTTACAAAAAAACCTTATAATCACATTTTTATTTATTATTATTTTAGAAATGCTAGATGTGAAAGAAATATGTTTCTTGTTCACTCGTGACTGGAGACTCAATATTTTTAGGTGATTGCGACGAGGAGGAGCTAGCTTACAGTTCTTACTACGGGCCTAACTTGGGTCCTGCAGATTTAGCTGAACCAAAACCAGGAACCCCAGAACCTTAGATGTTGGCATAGTTTTTTTTCCCCTTTCTTTGCTTTATCAGAACAATTGTAATAAATGAATTGTGATGTTGTTATCTTGTTATTTCCATTTCAGACCAGTTTTAGTTTAATAAAAATATTTTTATTTCCGTTAGATATTTGCTTGTTGTGTTTCTCTGCTTGATACAGTTTACTGCCGCCGTCTCACAACGGTGCAGGCTGGGCATGATCTGACTATACCTATTATATTAATTTGGGATCGGGTCTTGACAACACCTATTCACCGTCCCCCTATTAATATTTATATTACATATCTAAGGGTTCCTATGTTTAAGTGTGAGCAAACATGGTTGGGAGGGGTGAATGAATGACAGTGGTTACATGTGTGCAAATGTACTGTGGGCCTATCAGATTAATGAACATGAGGAAGAGAATAAGAAAATAGTGTTGTTGTATGTGGTAATGGTAGGGTGTGAATGGTTTGGGAAAGGAATTCTATTTACCGTTGGTGTAAATATATTAAACGAAGAGGAATGGAATAAGTGGAGGGAAAGATGATTAATAGTGTAATGCAAGCATAAGAACAAGTAGGTTCTTATTATAGAAGTAGGTAAAATTTTGAGTGTCAAATCTTGCATGAGTATTTATTTCCTTTCTTTGCTCACATGAAAGTAATCTACATACATAGAAAGGAAGCAGTGATGAGACCTAGCCATGAAATGGCTTGGGAAGATTGCGTATTGTTCAAGTCATCCTTTGAGGTTCACAATGCATGGATGATAGAGAATTGGAACAAGTTTTGTGGTTAGAAGCTATAGATGAATGAGTTATTTGACAAGGGATAATTGCTAGTATAGGAGGTGTTGTAGCCATATGTTTGTATGTGTTAGTGTGCATGGCTATTGTTGCAATTGGAGAAAATAAATATATAGGGTAGAATCAGCTGAGACATTGGGTTTGTGGTGAATAAATATGAATAGTTAACCTTGAACATCTTGACCTATGCTTAAGTTACTCATAATCTTACTAATAATTTTTTATAAGATGGTTAATTAGTTTAATAATTAATTAATTTCTAAATGATTCTCTAGGTTCTTTGGGTTCTTCGAACTTGGGCACTGGACCGATTTACCATTTTCAGCCTTCGGATCCAGGCAAGTATACCTTGTCACTAGGTCATTTATTTTGATACAATTTTATGCCTTGCTATTTTATTATTGTCTGCGCATCCGAGTATGACTCTGGGTGCAACCAACGAGATACGTTGATTGTTACTTGTTAGCCTAGTCCATTATAGACTACCTATGTACTGCAGAGCAGATACACTAGTATCTTGTTGGACCCTGACATATACTTGGATACAGTGATATGATAGATACGTTGGTTGTTACTTGTTAGCCTAGTCCATTAGAGAATACTCATGTACTGCAGAACGGATACACTAGTATCTTACTGGACCCTGACACATGCTTGGACATGGTGATGGATACAGAAATAAAGGACACGTACTCCCGTATTCGATTAATCATCAGTGCGGACGGGGCGTGCGACGGTGTAGCTCATGGTAGGTGCTTTCAATATGACATATTAGACCCTACACCGAGGATTGTGCGTGTCGAAGAGTAGACCCGTTCTAGATACATTGGGTGGGAAGGACAGTTACTAGATGGAAGGGCTGTTATTGGTATATGTTGTTGACAGTCGACGGTTCGGACGAACCCCACTGCGAGTTGATCTCAGGTTCAGAGAGTTCCATTCATCGAAAGTTGTTCTTATTACATTTACACGTAGTCATTAGAACACACTCATGACTTTCTTATGTTATTTCATAGTGGCATGTATATTATGTATCTTGTTGCGTCCCCTGATGACCTAGTCTCCTTTCAGTTTAGATGAGCAGGAGTATCCGGAGACGTACGGCCCAGGACCAGACGCGGCATTGGGCGACAAGGAGATCTCACCAGCTGACTTCATCTGATCGTGTTTGGTACCTTCTTTGATGTAATCTTCCACGTAGAGTCTGTATCTAGTTATCTTACTTTCAGCACTTTCCTTCTGTACTCTATTTCAGAATATTCGAGTAGTGGATATGTCTCCACCAACTTTATATTCAGCATGGATCTGTATGACTTACTTATGATTACATGACTTATTCGTATTCAGACTAGTTTATTTCCTTGGTTTGTGGATGAGATTTAGCATACCTATGATCCTGTTATTATTTAGGTATAGCTTAGTACGTATTTGAGAATACCATTAAATTAGGGAAAATTCTCGAATACGTATCTACTGGCCATTGTTACGTGTCTCGATCCCAAGTATTTTAGGACTGGACGTGACAGCAGGTCCCTCCTAAAAGTCCTCGGATGTCGACATGGCATCAACCGACCTTTGCTCTGATACCACTTGTCACAAACTTAGTAATTTTGCCTACACTTCGAACCGTACGATGCACAAGCTTCATACTCGAAAATCCGTACCAGCCTTTTCCAAACGCATAACTAGATGGCTAATGCGAGAATGAGAAACTTGTGGAGAAAAAGAGAGAGATTGGAAGATTAAAAGTTTACTATAATAGAGAAAGAGTACAACTTTTGGGTGGTACGGAACAAACGAGCCGTCCATTTATCCTCAAAGGGCTTACATGAAGCTTCTGGAATCAACATATTCCAAAAATTATTCTAAAATCTAGATATTTATAAGGAAGCTTCTAGTATATCTAGAAAGATCATGAGTCATCTAGAAAGATCCTTGAGTCTTCAAGTGGATTCCACCATCTTCTAGAAAGATCCTGGGCCTTCAAGAAGATTTTACCATCTCCTAGAGAATTCCGGAAGCTTCCAGCATAATCACGGTCCATGGAGAGTTATGCAACTTCATCTCGGTGAGGGCAAACTTTTGGGCATGCATTAAGAGTGGCCTATGGACCAGGCGGAGAATATGAAGTAAAAATTTTGAGTAAATATTTATCAGGACAGGACCATGGTAGTTGGGCTTAATAATGAATACTAATTGGGCCAGAACTATAGTTGGGCCCTGATTAATAAAATTAGAATTTGGCGTTAATAGTTTAAATAGAATTTAGGGTTTTTTTATTGAAGAAGATATATAAAGGACAGTATTGGACTTAGAAATAGGATAAGAAATTGTTAGAATATATAAACTTAAGTATCTAGTAAATATTGGTTATAGACCCAAGTTAATAGTATTTTTATCTAAGGATTTCTAGAAGCATCTTAAAACTAGATATATTAAAGGATAAATGGATTATGAATGTTTTAGATTTTGAGAGTTAGGATATAAATTTCTAGAATTGAATCTAACAAATCAATACATTTTTATAGGTGACCCTAGGACAACTTCTACTTAGGATGGAGGCAAGTACTCTACTCAGTGTTATTCTTCAATTCCTATTGCATATTCGTGACAAAGTAGCACACACAGTTTTATATTGATATTCTTTCATGTGTTATAGTCGTGTCGTGATCATCGTGTAGGGAGGGAAAGTACTATAATTGTGTGTGGGCAACTCCAACTTTACCTAATGTCTATTCGTGTCCAATAGCGACCGCAAATGACACATGCGATGCATTGGACTTACCCCTCGTTGTCCATATATCAATGAAGGTATTTCAATCACATAGTGAGTATACATTGTTTCTCCTCAAGCATAATGTTCATTATTATATTTGTTCTTTAATCGTGTTTCTTCCATGCATTATATACGTTTCGTATTGTGTATTGTACTTTGCTCTATCCTAACAGGATACATGGTACCGATGAGAATGAGTTGGGCTATCCTACTTACTACAGACCGCAGAACGATGTCCTAGTGGAGACCAATCAGGATGCTCTAGAGAGATGTAGATGTACTTTAGGATGATTTGTTAGATTATGGATTTCAAGTACTTGAGGATGTTGTAGTCTTGTAAGATAGTTGTTGTTTGATTTACATTTGACCAGATTAATTTGTTCCAGAATGAGGATTTGTAAAAGCATATAATAAGTAGTAAAAAAATCTATTGTGTGTGATTGATATATATATGCTAATCAAGTATAAAGCTGTGATGAGTAATGGAAAGTCATATAATTAGAGATTTATAAGGTTTAGACAACTTATTACCATTGTTCTCAACAGCGTAGGTTAGACGTGACTGTAATGCCTTGTTTCGCACGAGGCATTTGGTTGGCTTGATGGATGTGATCAGAATGTTGGACCGTAACGTGTGTTAGAAATCAAGAAATTTGAGATTGATGCAGTCTCTCTTAGCTGGCCGGATGGAATGAGTATTGGAACGTGGCCCGTTGGTGGGGCTATGTCTAGTAGAAAATGTGTGATCAGAACATGAAGACCCTCTATGAGTGAGTGGAACTGTCCCTTCTTCCTTACTCCTTCATGCTTAATAAAATAGAGTATCGTGTTGCTTTATCATGTCCCTAGTTGTCCCATATTTAGTTGCTGAATAATTGAGATGCTCATTTGAATACTACTGAATGATAACACTTGAACATTGAACTGGTAATGTGAATTGATGCCATGAAATGAATTGATAATGTCCCTTATGTTTAATGTTGCTGAAACAAATGAAACACTTGAATAATGAGATATTTTGTGAATGATACATGAGAAACGAACTGGCTATGCTATTTACACAATGAACTGAATGAAACACTTGAATCATGTACACTCTATATAACTGTTGCAAAAATGTGAAATGTTGCATATTCTTATAACTAATGAATGTTGCAAGTTCTTATGAGAAACGAATGATAAATGTCCCTTATGAGATGAATGAAATAATATATGTTCCTTGTTGAAAGGAATGGTGTGAGAAATATTGCAATGAATTGTTGCAATAAGAAATTATGAGACTTGGGATCGATGTAATATGAAGGATGAAAATGAATAAGTCGTTGAACACGACTTGAATTAGATGAAATGATGCAATGTTGTCTTTACTTTCTTTTAATATTTTACCAAGCGCTTATGTTCACGATCGAGTCGGATACGCATTCGCATGGTCATGGACAACTTATGCACAAGGGGTGACTGTTTTCTCGGACGGTATGCATGGCGTTGGGGCCAATCCGACCTAGAAGAAATGTAAACGTGTACTTTAAGGGTACGTGGTATCGGGGCATTCATTAGGGCTCGCAACCTGGTAAATGGCGCGCCGACTACCGTATAAAGTCATATATGGCAACGTCCTAAATGGTGAATTAACACCAGTGATCATGTTGTAAGGATGCACGTTAATGAATATTTTGTGCAGGCAGAGTAAGTATATTACCTAACCTGTATTTGATGCATGTACAATGGAGTCAGCTATTGGTAAGAAATTACTTAAATATGATATGTTTATTTACATGTTAATTCAACTTGACTGCTTAATATGTTGATGCCAATGTTGCTTTTCCATTAGCATTACTATAATCTGCTGAAATAATAACACCAAGTATGCTACAATAATGCCTTACTGTGAACACTGCTTAATCACGACATACATGCTAAACTGTTGCTATAAAAGTGAATTGTGAGAATACATGCTGCCCATGATTTATTGTTGCTTTCACATGAATAATACTACTACATGTTTACATGTCTTTCAATGATATTGTACATGAACTATAAACTGATGTTAGGCCCCAAATAGAAAGATCACTGTTAATAAATGTTTGCTCACATAGCTACTTAGTGTTGATTTAGGCGAGTGGGCTGGTTCTGTTCGTCAGTACACGGTGGTGTACTGACCCACATTGCGGCATTCTTTTCAGGTGCTCGTGCTTGGAAAGTTTAGTACACAAAGATTGGCATTGATTAGTCGCGCGGTATCGAAGATTTATTGGGCATGCAGAAGCTCTCCTTGCAAAAGATGATGTCCTCTGTTTATAAAGGGTATAATCTATGAAACATTGTATATCTATGGTACTAGTGAGTTGTAAGCCATGTCGTCATATCCAGTTGTAATTTATTGTATCAAGTATCAAATGTAAGCCTAATAACAGACGCTTCAGTTCACTATCAATGTAATGTGAGTTGTGTTGTGAGATATGTAGTTAGGTGCAAGCCTTGTACTTTCACTTCAATTATCAATAAAGAGAGTATATTTCTTCATGTCTTATTGTGACTTCAAGTTGTTTGCTTATTTTTGCTGATATGAACAATAAGGTATTATTTTCAATAAAAAGAGATATATCATTATTATCTTCAATTTGTCTGTTTGTGCCGCTGCGATGTGTTCCTATTTGAAGATTATCAATTATGTACCGTATTTGCCTTGTACAAATTAACACCAGACTTGTACGACATCACGCTCGAGCGAGAACGATCGGTTCCCAGAGATAAAAAACGAGGACGAATAACTCTGCAGAATCGGAACGTGGCAGTGATCGCAACTCATATCCAAGTATTTGTTAGCGGGTCATGACAAAAGTTCAAGCCAACACTTTCTGACCCTCTATAACCACCGAGGGACTAGAACCGACGAAGCCAACATAAGTAAAAATTCAGAGATAATAAAAAATTCATGGGAAAAAAACTCTTAAGAACTTGCTTCTGTTGCTACCCAGATAATCTTGCAAAACTAAACACAATAATCCAATTAAATACCCCCGAAATATCCTCTTAACAACCCTTCATGAAAAGAACAAGAAACATACACGATACATAGTAATTTTCTTAAACACAATAAAAAAAAAGGGTAGTTTTATCTAAATGACTTCAAAACATGTCATGTGTCCATATTACATGACATATTTGAATTCAACATTGAGCACATAATAGGTATGATTTGAATCCACATAAATCATATATGACTCGAACCAGATGCAGTTTTCTATTATACAAAAATTAATAATATATAATTATAGTGTTCCAGTGTACTTTTTAATAGAAAAAACAAGAAATTCAAAAATGTAAGGTAGCATTATTTCGTATAGAACTCGGATCAAAAAAGTGGTTACACATCAAGGTCCGAATTATATAATTTGTAAAATAATTATAAATTTTAAGGATGACTATTTTTATAAATAAAATAAAAAAATTTGAGGTGTCCTTTTCTCCAGGCCGGCAAGCAATGCCTATGGAGGAATTTGAACCGTGCACATTCTCACGGGACTCCGGGTGTACCCAACGGGTTACACCCCGCGGGCTTTTTCTAAAATTTACTTAATTCATATATATAATTTGTCCTAAGTTACAAAAGTCTAAAATTTGACTAGCGAACCAAAAGATGTAGGTGGAGAAGATTTCATAATAAAAATGATAATTATAAGATTACAAAATCATGTGAGAATAACCTGCATATACAGTGGCACTTCCTTTTTTGAACCTCCTAACTATGAATGTGAAGGAAAGGCCTCGAAATAAAATGGGTACACATTTGTGAGCAATCACACGAAAAAGAACGAACAGAGGAACGAATGAATAAATAAATAGAAGTCGAAGTTGAGCTTATGTTCTTAGACGCCGACCACGACGACTGCAGCAGCCACCAGAACCGGCACGACGAACCCAGCGCGGTCCCTCCCCGTCCCGGACGAGTCGGCAGCGCCATCCGGAGCCTCCGATGGCCAGTCCATGGCCGACGTGGGGCCCTCTGAGTCTGCCGGTGTGTCGGCGGGAACGTCAGAGTCCGGTGCCGGGGCCTCGGACGGAGATTGCGTCGGTGCGTCATCCGTGGACGGGGCCTCCGCGGTCGGCGACTGCGATGGGGATGGGGTCATGGAGGGAGGAGGAGACGATGATGGGGATGGGGTCTCGGAGGGGGGAGGAGACGACGAAGGCGAAGACGAAGATGGAGACGACGAATCGGGAGACTCCGATGGGGACGATGACGACGAGGGTCCGGAGGAATGTGGGGCTGGGGCAGGGCTGTCGTCCCCGCCGGAGGCCGAGATGGCGAGGAGGAGTACTGCGAGAGCGAGAACTCTGTGCATCTTGATCAAATAATTCTTAGAGGGAGAAAGTGAGTTTTAGAGAGAGATAGAGAGAGAGATGGTGGGACTGGTACAGGGAAGGAGGGGATTTATAGCGGGAGACTTCATTCAAACGAAAATAACGGGATTACCGGTAATTCTAGCCGTTGGTTTGTTGATCGTTAGCCGGAAATAGCGGGTTTGGATGGTGAACCCAATCCGTGGCTGTTACGGATTCGGGCGAACGGATGCACAATCTCACCCGACCCGACCTGAACCGACCGACCCGTTTGTGGTTCTTGAAACTAGCAAATTAATAACATTTCACCTGAGCTTTCTTGCCATTGCATCATGCAAGCTAAATGTGCACACATCCAAATATTTGCAATGCATTCGATAACATCTCAGCTGTGTGCTCTGAACGAATAAGGTCTTTTTACTAAGGATACAACACATTTTATTAGGGTGTATTAAATTTTGGCCATCCTAATTCACTGAAGAACTGCCAAATTTTGAGTCCTTAAAAAATCACAACAGCCAAAATTTTGACAGTCTATCCTTAGCCGTCTTCCAAAATTTTGGCCATCCTCATTTTTTTTCCAGATCTAAACAATCTTAATTTTATTGTGCCTTTAGTAAAAACTTTTAAGAACCAGATGAAATGGTGCATGCAATTTTCCACCATTGATGAAGTCCGGACTAAAGAGGAAAGCATACTAGAGTACAACAAAACAATACACAAAAGCTACCCAAATTGTGAGATGCTCATGCACAAACAATCTTATGTTGAAGTTCAACTGAACAAAGATGCACCATAACTAGTCTATTAGAAACAATGATGCACTGCAGCTCTGTAGTCGCAAAAGGGTCAGTTCTTATCATAATACGATGTGGGAAAAGATGCAGAATGCCTAGAGCATAAAGAAGCTCATTTGGCTCTCCCTCACTTTTTTCTTGTCAGGAAGCATACGCTTCGAGTTTCAGCCTAGCCGCAGCTGCTGCAGCTATTGACTCGTTGCTCGGCTTCTCCTTGGCAAACGCAACTGCTGCGATGTAAGCCAGTCTCGCCTCCTCCATCTTCCCCATCTCGATCTCAGTCAAATCGTCCTGTTTCAATATAGCCCATGTCAGGTTTCATTATGGTAATTAGCTTAAAAGAAATAGGATCATTGATTGCTCAGAGAGGGGAAAGATCAAGGACAAATGCCACAGCAGATATGTAAAAAGTAATGTTTAGAAATCTCTCTGACTTGTAAAAGTGCAAGACAAAGTGATATCATTTTGACAACTGGATCGCGGGATCGTGACCAAAAAAGTATGTAAGGTGAGAATGGCTAGGAGATCCACGACCATGAACAAGAATTTGAGCTCTCCATTAACTCAATGGTGATCAGCATGCAAACTCCATGTTAAACTTTGGGAAGCGTATGCAAACCTCTACTAGCTGGCTGGCACAATAATCTTAAAAGTTAAAGCTTCAAATTCCACACCGCCACCCCCCCCCCCCCACCCCCCCCCCCCCCCCCCCCCACCCCCCTCTCCTCTCTCTCTTAAAAAAAAGATTACTAGTACAAGCTGCATTATTTAATGCCTGTGCAACTAAAAAAAAAACCCTTAACCCAAACAAATGGATCACATCTCTGTCATATGCTATACAACAACAACAAAAAAACATGCTATACAAAAACTATCCAGTGGGTTACAAAACAATTAGCTACTCTACTCTGTCGGTTTTCTTCTTAAACTATCATAGTAATTATTCCGCAAGTAGTGCAACACTTTGGGAAATAGAATTGAGTAAATTAAAAGATGTAACAAGAAGCAAGAGGTCAAACTATTGAAGAACTAAAAGAAAATCAAATCCAGCATTAAAGTAAAAATATATCACATGTATACACACTAGTATAAATGTTCAACCTCAAAACCCAAATAGCCAAGAGAATGAAACAAAATATAAACAAAAAGGTTATGATTTATGAGCACCAAACTTGAATAATATTGTGGCATAAGAGCAGACACCACAGTTATATCCCCAGGTTTGAAGATGTATATGACTATATTCCTACTATCTTGACCTGGCTCATCTTAACCCAGCTCGCTCACAAACTTGTTTTAGAAACCAACCGAAACTACACCACTCCTTTCTAATTGAAGCAAAATTGCTAATGGTGTGTTTGGGAACTTTTTTTGGGGAGTGAGGATAATTTGAGGGGAAAGAAAATGGAGCGACGGGGTAAAATGAAGATAAAGTTAATTTTTCCTTCATTTGTTTGGATGAACAAAAAGTAGAAGGAAAAGTTTAAAAATATTTTTTTGTTTATTTGTAGACAAAGATATAATTACTATTTAGTTCTTAGTATTCTCAAATCATAATTTATACTTACCTTTTTTAGGGATAGTTGGGTAAATTCTCCCAAAATTCTCTCATCTTTCTCCATTTTCCTTCAACTTTTGGAAGGAAAAAATTTTAGTGGGGCCCCCATAGTTTTCCTTCTCAAATTTTCCTCCCTATTCCCCCCCTCCCCCCCCCCCCCCCCCCCCCCCCCCCCCCCCCCCTCCCAAACACCATCACTTTTGATTTTTCTCTTATTTTTCTCTCAACTTTTTTCTTCCTCCCATTTACCCCCCTTCCCAAACAATACCCAAGTGTTTGTGAAAGGATTAGTTTTATTAGGCTCAAGGCCAATTAGCACACAGCCATGCTAATTGTATCCAATTCCTATTTGATATTAGACCTGTCAAATGGGCTGGACTGGCCCAGTCCGGCACGAGCCTGGCCCAAAAAAATGACTCATGTGTCGGTCTGGCCAGATTAATTGTGGTCCCGGGTTGGCCCGGCCCAGTATATCGGGACGTGTCAAGCCTCATATCTAGGCCCATAAGAGAGGCTCTATCCGATATTAATTTTAGATACATATTATTTTACCATTCATGTGTAATGTATCCAAAGTAAATAAACCTGCCAGGATGAACTGAAATCGACCAAAAATTACTTTTTCTTCAAACTAGCAAAACAGAACATCATTAAAAATGAACACTCTAAAGCATTATTAGTTATGCAAATATGTTTTGCTTTGGCGAGATGGAATTGACACATTCAAAGTCAGGTGTATGGTTCCTTGAGTTTCTACATGCTAAACAAGTTGTTATGACATTTCGTGTTTTCAAGAACTTTAAAAGCAAAAGTTGTTATAACATGTAAGATGCATCTAAGCTTTCAACTATAGAGGACCCCTTTCCAGTTAGCTAAGGTGGCATTATTTTGCAAAAATTGATCACACAACAATTGAAGTTCGAAGAGAGGCCCGGCACGACCCAGTATGGCCCGGTTCGAAACCCACCATGTCGTGGGCCACATGCTGGGCTGGGCTCATATTTCCACTCTTAGTCAGCCTGCCATAGTGCATGGGCCTGAGAGGCCGGCCTATCCAAGTTTTGGCCGCACCGGCCCGACCTGGTCCACTTGACACCTCTATCTAATATGGACACATGATACTGTTTTGAAGTCATTTAGATAGTCTAAAGTTTTTTATTGTTTTGAGAAATTACTAACCGAATCATGTATCTTTCGTGTTCTTTTTAAGAATGGTTGCCTAAGTTGGAAATAAAAGCGGAAATTATTCCACAAGTTGAGCATATGCGACGAACTAACACTCGTCCACACCAAACACGGTGGTTGAATTATGCAAAAAAATAAAGATCACACAATTCAAGACAGACACGCAAGAATTAAGTGAAAAATCATAACCGATAAAAAACTACCAGTAGAGCGAGATCGCTATTAAATAAGGTTACAAGGCTTACAAGAATGCTACAACTTCATACCCCAACTACCAGAGAAAGTACAAAAAAGAATACAAAAAATCTCCATAAATTATACCCAAGAAGATCTGAGAAAGTTAATTTTTATCTCCTTCAATCTCTCTATTTCTTCTCACTTTCTTTCTCTCAACCTATTTGGTGGCTACCCAACACCTTTCCTTGAGCACAATTCATTTCATCACAAGGAACCTTAGGCCCCTTTATATAGGATGCCATATGTCTATATGTTGAAATACAATACTATATAGGTGTAACATACGTTTCCATATTTAGAACTCATTGACTAGGTAGGATTAGGATTTTGCTCCAATCCATTATTATTAGAATTCCTAATATGAGCCAATTCTAACAATCACCACCTTTGATCATATTCATCACCCAACTCAACCACTATCTAGCAACCTCTAGCCTTCAATCTTTAGACAGTAGTCTCGATCTCACGAACCACTACCTCTTCCCAAAGTACTAGCACCTAGTCGCAAATCAACTCTGCACTGGAGCATGGCTCGAGTTTGCATTCATCTCTGGTACATCACCCACATTAGGGTATTCTGAAATAACTATCATCGCACCTGGATCAACAAATATGACTCGAGCGTGGAAGGTTGACCAATGCAAAAGAACCATCCCAGATATCCAACCCTATTACTGCAAAAAATCATAGGATCATTACCTCGAACAATATCTCCTATCAGCCGATAAATATTATTATGCTTCTCCCTTCATGAGCACGGTGCAACAATATGTCACCCTTAGAACTCTACCTCCTCACTGAAAAATCACAGCCCCCGGAGTCGTATCCAACGATAAGAGATTCTTGCACATCTTCGGTACATATCGTACCCCCATCAAGTCTGCGCATCATGCATCTTAATATCTATTAATCCTTCACCGGCGACCTCACAAACCAAATCATCACCCAAGTGAATAGTACCAGTCTTCTTCAAAGAAGCAAAGAAAGATACATCTGAGCAAATATGTAGCGAACTATCAGAATCCAAAATCCAACCATGAGTAGCTTCCTTACCCTAGAAGACCATGAACAAATCGTCTCAAGTGTCATCACACTCTTGCGCCACCACTGTCGTATCTTCAGGATCTTTTTTTTTTCTTTTTCGTATGTAGCAGACAGTTTCTTCTGATGAAGTCAAATTCCATGCAGTAATAACATGCGCCGCACTTCTTTATTGTTGTCGATCGAGACCGTGTCCCTTTCTATCCCTTATCAAGAGTTCTTCCTCTTCCGTTTGCGCCATCGCCAATTGTTCACCCTCAAAAACAGAGCTTTTCGACAAATGATTAGATAAAAGTGATGTAGTAACTTCGTCTAGCTTCACTTTACCATTCCTATATAAAAACGTAATCACTATGTGCTCATACGAATAGGGAAGCGAGATAAAAAAGCAATAAGGCCTTGTCTTCTTCCTCCACTTTCGCCTCAATGGTGTGAAGTTGGTTCAAAAGTCCGTTGAACACATTCAAGTGTTCCAGTAGATTTTTCACCTTTCATTATCCTCAAGCCATATAATTGTTGCATAAAGTAGCGCCTTTTTTGATAGACTTTGACATGTATAGCCTCTCTAGCTTTTTCCAAAGTCCAACCACAGTTTCTTCCTCTATGATGTTGAAGAGAACATTGTCGACTAAACACAACCTAATAGAACTATGAGCCTTCATCTCCATATCCTTCCACTCGTCATCCGCCATTGTCTATGGCTACCCAACACCAAATAGGTTGGGAGAAAGAAAGAGAGACGAAATACACAAAAAGAATACAAAAAATCTCCGGAGATTACACCCAAGAAGATCTGAAAAACATAATCTCTCCCCTTTAATCTCTCTATTTCATCTCTCTTTCTTTTTTCCAACCTATTTGGTGGCACCCAACACCTTTCCTTGAGCACAATTCAACTCCTACATAAGAAACCTTAGGCCCCTTTATATAGCATGTCATATGTCCATATATAGAAATTCAATCCTACGTAGGTATGACATAAGTTTCTATATTTAGAACTCATTGACTAGGTAGGACTAGAACTTTGCTACAATCATATTATTATTATGATTCCTAATGTGAGCCAATTCTAATAGTGTAAGGGATATTTCGAGTGCACTTAATTGGATTATCGTGTTCAGATTTGCAAGATTATCTGGGTAGCAAACAAAATGAGCTAATTGGATTGCAAGTTCCTAGGATTTTTTTGTTCATGGATTTTCTATCATCTTTGAATCTTTACTTATGTTGTCTTCTTTAGTTCCTAGTCCCTTGGTGGTTGCAGGGAGCCGGAGAGTATTGGTCGGAACTTTTTTGCCTCTATTATTTCTCTAAGATTGTGTTTCATTCGAGGAATTTGTTTGGGTTGTAGTTTTAGTCATCCGTTGGTGGAGTTGTCGGAACTTTTTTGCCTCTATTATTTCTCTAAGATTGTGTTTCATTCGAGGAATTTGTTTGGGTTGTAGTTTTAGTCATCCGTTGGTGGAGTTTAAAAATTCCACCAACGTGTCACGGACTTAGCGTTTTTGTTTTTTCGAACACTTAGTTAGATTGCCAAGACGAGAATGAAAAAATGTGAAACAAGAGAGGAATATTGAAATTTTCACTATACTAGAGAGAGTTTATAACTTCTTGAGTGGTAAGGAGCAAATGAATGTCCCACTAATTTATAGGACCTCAAAGGGCTTACAAGAAACTTTTGGAACGAGAATATTTCATGTATTATTCTAAAAAAATATTCTAGGTATTATTCTAGAGAATATTTCAAGTATTATTCTAGCTCCTAGATATATTTACATGGTGGAGCAAAAAATCTTGTACATTACATTAATCCCCACTAGTTTCGTCGTCTCAGAAACGCTTCTACCCATAGTCATGGTCACCATGTGTCGTTTCCTTTTTTTCTTTCTCATGCATGTCTTGGTAGCACGATCTACCTCCCTCTGTGAAAGTGACTCAGCGGAACACTCATTTGCAACACTCTTGGTCTCGCTTGGAAGGTCTTCCTCCTCAAAGTCCTTCATCTCGAGCATCGCTAAGTAGGTCATCTCCCTTTTACCACCCTCCTTGAGCTGAATAGTTGAGATAGACTTCCCCTTTAATGGCTCACCTCGTAGAACACTCACCATGCACGACGAGCACTCCTCCATAAAGTTGACGACTCCTAAGTGTGGTATCAAAACTGCCTTCGCCGCTATTAGGAAATCCATGTCAAGTATCATCTTGAAGTCGTCCAATGATGTAGCGGTGAAATTGGTAACACCCAACCAATGCCCCACCTCCATGCGAACTCCATTGGCTACCCCATGCACGTAACGAACCGTCGAGTTGACCGTCTTCATCTTGTTCGAATCTTTTTCCAATGCTAGACCCAAGTGACGGACCTTTGCGTCTGAGATGAAGTTATGAGTGGCGCCCGTATCAACCAACGCCCGTGTGCTCTTGTCATTATCCTCACGTCAACGTATATGAGCTCTGTACTCGGAGTATTTGACATAGCGGACATGGCCTTAACTACGTTAAGTAAGCACAACGCTCTTATGTACTCCCCCACTTCGTACTCCTCGTCCTCCACCTCCTCGCTTCGGACAACATTCACATGTTTGCTCCTGTTTTGACAATCCCAAACATAGTAATTTTCTCTACATATGAAGCATGAAAGTACTTACTCATGTTGGGCCTTTTCACGCTTATTTTCCTTGAACAGACCCTCCTTAGAAGACCTCTCCTTCTCTCCCCACTATTCTCTTTGGTGGTCTTTGGCTTGGCCTCGGTATTATTGTCTTTCCAACTATACTCCACGAGCCTCTCGGCTGGTACTACGATGGTGTTCAAGTCTTGCACCCTCTGCCTCTGTAATTCTTAAGAGCTGAAATTCATCGAAGAAGAAGAACAAGTGATCCTTCTCGTCCATGATAGATATCGTGAGCATCAAATGTGTGAACTTCACAATATACTCTTTGACCGTCCCGGTGTGCTTGAATTGCTGCAAACTCCGTCTTGTCGTGAACTCCAAATTCTCCAGGTAGAACTGAGACTTGATCTCCTTCTTGAGATTATCCGAAGTCTCAATCAAGCACAAATCCTTTTATATTTCCATGCACCTACGATGCCACCACAATATAGCATCATCGATAAAATAGAGTAAAGCAATATTTACCTTCTCGGCCTCATCGTTGATATGCAACGCCTTGAAGTATCGCTCACGTTGTACGAGAAGTTCTCCACTTTGGCATCTCGCACCTCCACTGAAGGATTTCAGATCGAGGATCTTCCTTTTCGGTGCCTCCTTACTCAAAGGTCCGTTCGCAACAACCTTCTCCAAAATAGCAACTTTGATTTTGAGTTCTCCGCAATTCTCAATCACGGTCTTTAGCTCCTCGTAGCCTCGCGTAGTTCTTTAATCTCCGTACAATGTGTAGGAACGAATTGTAAAGCACAATAATCTAGAGGGGGGTGAATAGAGTAGGCAGCAAAATTTAGCTAATTAAAAATGTTAGCAGCAAGATCACAGAATATATATCATAGATATGTAAATGAAAAATAGAGAGCAGAGAGCAAACGCAAACACAAGGATGCATACTAGTTTCCCTCTTGTGAGGACTATTCCAGTCGGAAGAACTCTTGCTTCCAGTTGAATCCACTATTGGAAAATACCACAAGTTTTCATCCGAAGTTCTTGCAACTTCTACAACGCGAGCTTTGATCCGAAATACTCGACAAACTTCAGTTGTAAAGTGTCTTTCTTCAATCAAGCCTCTGATTACAATCACTCTGAAACTTCTAGACCGTACCGTACTGGAAAATCGACTAGAGAATTGTAACTGGCTTGGGATTTGAAAATGAATAGCTCAGAACACTTTGGAAGTAGTAGGCTTATAGAGAAGAGATATGAAAGTAAATTGGTGTGTTGAAATAATTGAAATCCTTCTCTATTTATAGTTTTTCCAAAGGCAGAATTCTGACAGAATTCGGACAAAATTCGGGCAAAACTCTATGAGAAAATTTCGACAAGATCCGTAACTACAGGGAGACCAAGTTTAAAATCCAACGTCCACTAACCGAACTCTGGCCGAATTCGGGCCGAGCTCGGGTCGAATTCTGTTGGAGTTCTGTCAGAGTTTTGCAAATTGGTTTTCGGCTTTTTGAAAAGATCAAGCAGTTAGGAAGTAGTTTGGGCTTTTGTAAGTAGGCTTGTTTTCAAAATGAAATGATATTTTAAAAATGTTTCTTGGGTAGCCTATTTGCCAGTACGATGTAGTGTATATCGTATTTCTAGACTCAATAAATATGAAAAATTACATTGATAAAATAGGAAAGCCAAGAGCCCTTTGATGACGCCTTTCTTCTAATATTTGAGTAGACTTGAAGACGCCTTTTTTCTTGACGGCGGTCGTCCAAAGATAAACAGATCTGAAAATCTGAATAACGTCGTCTTTGGCCCATTAATAATTCTCTATTGCATGTCCTGGTTTGACAAAGCTTGATCATGCTTACTGCATGTCTATAAGAACATGTTATACGAACAAAACAATATGATACAAGAATAGCAATATGATATAGAACATTTAGGACAATGTTAAGTTTAAGTAGCAACATGATAGTGATTACATAAATATTAGTGATGTCATTATGGTAAACTTAATTGATTAGCCATATTCAAAAACATGATATAATCATTGGGCTAACACAATGTGTCTTGAGCTCCTCCTCAAGTACGGATCGGATCTCTTGGATTTGCTTCCAGAATATTGCCATGAACGAAGAGACGTCACTCTCCAACCATTGTAGAACTCCTTTAGCTTTGTGTTGCTTTGCTCTACGGAGCCTATGCGCATCCTTATGTCCCTCGAACCCGTCTCCAAGATCTCAAGATGTTCCGCAAGATCGGCAAGGGTACGTTCAGTCGTAGGCTCCTTGCTCTTGCCATTCTTTTTGGTCTTGGTGTTCTTTTCCTTAGGCGATGCGAACCTCTCCTAAACGCTCTCGAATGTTGACACGACACCAACCGACCTTCGCTCTGATACCAGTTGTTACGGACTTAGTGTTTTTGCCTACAACTCGTTCCGTGTGGCGCACGAACTTTCCTCGTAGACCCGTTCAAGCCTTTCCCGAACGCTTAGCTAGATCACTAAGGCGAGAATGAAAAAATATGAAGCAAAAGAAAGAAATTGGAATATTGAAAAATTCACTATATCATAGAGAGTTTATAACTTCTTAGGTGATAAGGAGCAAATGAGTCTCTCACTTATTTATACGGAAACAAAAAAATTAAAAGAAACTTCTAAAATGAGAATATTCCAGGTATTATTCTAAAAAATATTCCACATATTATTCTAGAGAATATTTCAGGTATTATTCTAGGTCCTATATATATTTACATGATAGAGCGAAAAATCTTGTACGTTACAAACGGCTAGGGATGGTTACCACACATAGGGTGTGGTGTTATTGTATCCATCCACAACAGACGGTGTATAAATATAAGTTATACTTGTTTTGATATGAATATTTCTCGTTATTTCTTACTATACAACAACAATATCTTCAATGACACAGGTCTCTTTTCTTTCTTTTTACTCTTTAATTTTGTCTTTACTATAAGGACCCCAAAATATAAAAAGGAAATTTTGTAAGACACCTTCCAACTTTTTGAAATATGACAGCCCCCTTGTTGACTAGTCAATGCCTTACAACCCCTTCCCCAACCAACTTTGGGGTTGTTTGGTTTCATGTAAATGGTTGCGCAACAAAAGTTGTTGTAAGTGGTATTGCAATCATTTTTTACTGCAAAAAATGTTGCTCAAATTTTAATACATTGTAGTTTTTGTTGCATATGTTACACATTTACAGTGAAAGAAACATTGGAATCGGTTTAAATGATGCAACAAATAATGCATTAGTTACATTTGCAACCAACCAAACAGTCCATTTATCTACTAAATAACAAAGTGGGACACAGGATTGTCAACTATATTGACAGTTGGTATTGTTGCAAAGTACAGGAGTGACCGTAGAGACAGACATGTCGGCAAGGAGGCGCATAACCAAGTAATCTTTGCAGTCATAGCAGAAACTCAACCTCGGCACTAGACGGAGAGACAATGCCATGCGTCTTGGACTTCCAAAAGATGAGGGAATCCCTAAGAAAAATGTAAAAGCCAGTTGTAGACTTGTGATCAGAAAAATTAGCAACTCAATCAGTTCCATTATACACAAGAAGGCACGGGAAGCAACGAAGAAAAGTGATCTAGTAATGGCGCCTCGGAGAAGCACAGCATAATGAGTTCTGCAGGGACTCGAAACAAATTGACTAATAATATTAACGAAATAGGAGACGTCGGGTCAACTGATAGTGAGACCAAATTGTTAACCGGTTGTCAGTAACGAAGGGGATCAAATAGTAGCTCTACATCGCCAAGACACAGCTTGACATTCAATTCTATAGGCGTAGGAGTGTCCAAGTATCAGCAAGACCAGCTCCTGTCAAGAATCTCAGCAATAAGGTTTTCTGAGAGGAGATACGTGCATGGAGAGTGAACAACCTTGAGATCAAGAAAGTAGAGATTATATCTGCTTACAAAGAGGGGCAATGGAGACCGCAGTCAGAGTCGATGGAGACTGTAGTCGCAGTTGAGCGCCGTCAAGAGTTGTCTTAATGGCATATCAAGCTAGCTTAATAAGAATTTCCTAAGATGAATTTTCTAATAAGAATAACACAATATGATTTATTACCAAGAATAAACAAATTTAAAAAATGCCCACTCTTCAGGTTCGACACAGAAACCTACCCCACTTAAGAAAAGATGACAGCCGATCGTGACTTTCGCATCCCTCCTTAAGCGGTAACGAGACCTTCTATCAGGAATTCTCAGTGCACGTTGACTTCGGACGGTGTTTCACGAGATCGGCTAAGGAACCATTACAAATTTTTTGAAACTAAAAATTTTACAAGAAAATATTATAATGATTTTGTGAAAGAAAGTATGCTGGTAATAGTAGGAAGAGAATAGAGAATAGTTCTCTCTTTCCTCTTGATTCCAAGCTCTTTATTATATATAGGCTTAGAATCTAGGCATACAATTCAGTTCAAGCTTTGAAAGACAATAACTCCCATAAGAAAATGTAATAAAATGAAAATAATGCACAAACGACTAGCAGCTCAAACCATTTGCCATGTGATACATGAGCTAATAGTTGACAGTAAGTAAATGGAATGAGCTGAACCTAACTAATTTCCCATGTGAAAATTTAGCTAAACAACGGCTAGCTCAAACTTAAATGCCAAGGTGACTACAGCTCATAGGAACGATGCAGAACCGCGCAGAACTGGGATAAGTTCAACTAATCCATTTTACAGTAGATTTGGATAGTTGGATGATCCATTATAGAAAAGCAGTACATATGTAAAGGAGAGGATTAGCCTCCTTCTTATTCTCTACCCGATGTGGGACTAAACCCAATAGACTTCTCAACACTCCCCCTCAAGATGGACGATATATATCAATCATCCCCATATTGTTACATAGTTTAGAAAGACTCAAGGAGCTAAGACCCTTAGTAAGACCATCTGCGACTAGTTCTTTTGTGCGAACATAATCAAGCTTCAATGTTCCGTTCTCTAGCTTCTCTTTGAAGAAGAACTCATCGATCTCGATATGCTTCGTTCTGCCATGTCGAACTGGATTGTTAGCTATACTTAGTGCAGCTTGACTATCACTTAGAAGGCGTAATGGTGCTCCTCGATCCAACTTCAACTCTATTAAGAGAGCTTTTACCCACAGCAACTCTGACACTCCCAGAGCCATTTATACTCTGCTTCAGCGGTATTCGTGCTACCACAGACTGTTTCTTGCTTCTCCAGGAGACTAGGTTACCTCCTACAAAGACACAGTACCCTGAGATGGACCTTCTGTTATCCATGCAGCTTGCACAATTTGCATCATAGTATCCCTCAACACAGGTGTCCTTGTTCTTGAACCATAGCCCTCTTCTAGGAGCCCCTTCAGATATATCAGAATGTGAAAAACTGCATCCATGTAGCCCTTCCTTGGATCATGCATATAGCGGCTTACTACACTCACAACGAATGAGATATCAGGACGAGTGTGGCCTAGATAAATTAGTCGGCCTACTAGTCTCTGATATCTCTCACGATCAACGGGCTCTTATGCCTCTGCACCCAACTTATTTCTTAGGTCAATCGGAGCGATTGTCGACCGACACCCTAGCATGCATGTCTCTGTGAGCAAGTCTAGTACATACTTTCTTTGAGAGATGATGATCCCATCTCTTCCTCGAGCTACCTCGATTCTAAGAAAATACCTCACCATTCCTAGGTCCTTCACTTCAAACTCCTTGGCAAGTTTTGACTTCAGCTGGAAAATCTCCTCCTCGTTACCTATAATCACTATATCATCTACATATACTGCAAGTATGGTGACATGACCTCTCGCATGCCGGAAGAAGACCGTATGATCTTCATGGATTTGGTTGTATCCCATGCATATGACAGCCTTCCTGAATCCCTCAAATCAAGCTCGAGGAGATTGCTTGAGTCCATACAGTAATTTTTTCAGCTTGCACACATTTCCTGTCGACTGTGCAGTGCAAAACCCCGAAGGAGTCTCCATGTATACTTTCTCTTGTAGAACTGAGTGAATCTCTTTGCAATCAATCTTGTCTTGTACCGCTCCACCTTCCCTTCTGGCATCTCCTTTACCGTGAAGACCATTTGCATCCAACTGCTTTCTTTCCTTTAGGCAATGGAATAAGTTCTTATGTCCCATTTCTTTCGAGTGCACCAAGTTCCCCCAATATTGCAGCTTTCCATCTCGGATTTTTCTTTGCTTCCTGCCAACACTTAGGCAAAGTGGTGGTGTCTAACGATACAATGAATGCTCCATAAGTGGTGAATAGATTAGAATATGATAAGAAATTAGCAAGTCATGTTCATAACCATAACGATTATGGGATCTTCCGCATTGCTGCGAACAGATCTCCTCAAGGAAATATGAGATAGAGAAGAGGGGACCATAGCATCCGAAGAGGGATTTGCATCCGAGTCAGAGGGATCCGGTGCGGGTGCTTCTTCAGGAGTTGGGACAGGGTTAGGTGAGGGACGTAGCACAGTAGGGGCAATAGGCACAGTATTGATTTTCTGCTTTCTCCTCAAGTAGACCTGGAACTCTCTTTGAGCTTTAGATTGTTCTGAAGATTGTTCCTTCTCATGCGCTGGTTCCTCTCCTGTGTTGGATTGTCACTTTCTTCCTCCTGATTGTGTGTATCCTCATCGCTTTCGCTTTCCTCACTCTCACTATCTCCCCCTTGTTCCCTTGGATCATCTTTCCCGATCGGACATGGAACTGACCCGACAATCACGCTCGGGCTTATCTCCCCCTCACTCCTAACACCTCCTGTGTTAGATGTGTCATTAAATGCGGAGCCTTCACCTGAACCATTGTGGTAGTAGGGTTCCATTTATCTAAATGTAACATCCATACTCATGAAGAACCTTCGCTCCACAGGACTCCAGCAAAAATATTCCTTGTAGGTCCCTAAGTAGCCAATAATGTATTTGGCCAACAATGTATTAGGTAGAGCCTTCACCTGAACCATTGTGGTAGTATGGTTTCATTTCTCTAAATGTAGCATCCATGCTCAAGAATATCCATTCACTGCTCGAGGGTCCAACTTTCCCACACCAGGCCTATTGTCCTTCACAAAGCATACACACCCAAACATCTTTGGAGAAACAATGTATTTGTTCTTACCTGTAAGCATCTCAAACGATGTCTTACATCCTAACACCTAAGAGGGCATCATGTTGATGAAATATGCAGCTGTCAACACGGCATGCCCCCACAAGTGTTTAAGGACATTCATAGCAAACATCATCGACTAGCCACTTCCAACAGGTGCCTGTTCTTCCGCTCCGCAACACCATTTGTGATGGTGTGTAGGCACATGAAGTATGATGATGTATCCCATATGTTGACAAGTACTCTTCAAGAGCCTTGTTAGTGTATTTTGTCCCATTGTCAGACTTCAACATCTTCGCATTAGCATTGTACTGCGTTGTGACCCTACGATGAAAATCTTGAAAACATGCAAACACATCACTCTTACTCTTCATTAGGGCTGCAAATGAGCCAAGCCGAGCCAAGCTTTTGTAAGCTTGAGCTTGGCTTGACTAGAATTAATCAAGCTCAAGCTCGAGCTCAAGCTTGATAAAAAAATTTATTTTAGAGCTTGAGCTTGGCTCGAACTTGTTTATATTAAGCTTGAGCTTGGCTTGGTTTGAGCTCGAGCTTAGCTTGATAAGCAAGCTTGATTCAAGCTTGATAAGCAAGCTCGATAAGCTCAAAATAAAGCTCATTAACCTTGATTTCAAGCTCGCTCAACTTGATTTCAAGCTCATTAAGCTTGACTTCAAGCTTAACGAGCTCGATTTCAATTTAGTTAGGTTTGAATTCAAGTACTTGTAATATTAACAATTTATTTATAAAAATTTAGTTTAAAAAGTTTCTTAATATCAATTATTAAGGACATATAAATATATAATGCACAAATATATATATATATATATATATATATATATATATATATATATATATATACATATTTCGGAAGCGAACCCTAGCTATGCTAGGGCATCACCAAATCGAAGCGAGGAGGCGGCCAATCGACCTCCGGACCGGGGGAAGGGCAAGGGGGTGGCGGCGGAGGCCGGCGGCGATCGGCTGGAGGCGGGCGGCGGCGGCCGGCTGCCGGAAAATGTGCTAGCTGCTGCTGCTCGCGAGCAGCAGGCCGCTGGCGGCCAGAGGGGCGGCCGGGGGGGTCCGACGAACCCCCCCGGGGGCGGACGGACGCCGGCGACCCACCCCAGGTGGGGGGGGTGGCCGGGGAGGGCTGCGGACGACAGCGACGCCACCGAGCATGGGTTCGGTCGGTGGATCGACGGCGGTTGCTCTGGGGGGCTCCCCTATGGTGTTCACCGCCCAAAGAAAATCGACGGACACGGTGGCTGGAACGGAGGATGGACAGAGTGAGGAGGGGGCTTGGACTACGGTCCAAAATCGGAGGGTAAGACGAGGAGGTGGACAACGATCGCAAATCTCTGAGACTAGGAGGGGCTCAGTTTCTACGCAGGGATCGGACAGGAGGTCAGGGATAGCCAGGAGAACAGGACCAACGGTGGGCCAGGCGCACACAGGGGGACGGGAGGGACAAGCCAGGACTACGTGGAGGCCTCGAGCGAAGGGGTCAGCAGGGGCGGCTTCCCCAGTTATCGGGGTGAGAGGGACTGCTGCGAACGTGAGTGCCCGGCCGGCCCCGACGATCCTGCCTCGAAGTTCGGGCCCGCGGCCTGTGTCCTGGGCAGATGCGTGCAAGGTGGGGGTTGCAAAAACTCCGGCATCGATGGAGTATGTTGCGCCTATGGCGGTTGGGGGTGAGCTCTGTGCCGACTTTCCGGCTGAGGAAGTGGCGAAGGTGGCGACATTTTGGGAGAATACTTTAGTGTTATATGTGTTGGGGAGCAAGCCCTTCTACGGGCAGATCCGAGGTTATGCGAATAGAGTCTGGCGGCCGAAGGGTAGCATGGAGTTCTTCTCCAAGGAGAATGGCTTCTACTTCGTTAAATTTGGGATGGCAGAAGATGTGGCTCGGATCCTCCAGGGAGGGCCATGAACGTTTGATGGACGTCTCATCATACTGAAGCAATGGACCCCTGACTTGAGATGTGAGAAGGAGGTGTTGAATGCGATGCCTGTGTGGGTTCGGTTTCCTGAATTCCCGGTTCGCTTCTGGAGTGTCCCCCTTCTTATGCGACTTGCCAGCCTCATTGGCAAGCCGATTAAGGCGGACGATGCCACCGCCTTCAGGACTAGATTGATGTATGCTCGGGTATTTGTGGAGATTGACGCCAGGCTGGACCTGCCAGAGCAGTTGAAGTACCGGACCCCTACTGGCCAGATCCTGATGCAGAAGGTGGAGTATGAGTGGGTCCCCCCAGATGCCTGGCGTGTCTGCTTTGGGCATCTCCCGAGTGCTTGTAGGCGAGGAGGAGCTTCTGAGGTGGTGACGGAGGAGGCAGTGCAGGAGACAGGTGGTGTAGTTGGTACCCCTGTAGTTGACAAGGCGGGCTTGATGGAGGATGAGATGGAGGCAGATCCTTCCCCCGTCTCTGGGGAAAACGAGGAGTCTCCGACGGCGATTTTTGCAGGGGCGATGGTTGAGTATACGGGAACGAGGACTATGACCACCAGGAGTATGGGACAGGAAGGCAGACGACAAGGAGAGGGTAACACTTTAGCGCTTCAGGTATACAGTCGGAAGCGCCAGGCAACGGAGTCGCATAGTGAGGACAGCGGTCAAGGTGGGGCGGAGAGAGTGTGGAAGGTCAACCCGAAATGGGTAGCGGTCCTAGCTCAGCCTCCCCAACAGGGGGACCCGCAATGGGTAGCGGCCCCTGCTCAGCCTCTACATCAGGGGGATAGAGATGAGGAGTCCAGAGATATGGAGGTTGCACTCTCCCCGGGTGCACCTTCAGAGGATGTTCAGGGGTTCCCACCCGCGGAATAGATGTCGGCCCTTGCATGGAATGTCCGAGGGGGCTGTTCTCTGGGGAGATGGAGGGAGATTAGTGAGGTGTTGAGGAAGGAGAAGTGTGAAATCTCGATCTTACTAGAGACTAAGATCGGGGGGGGCGAAAACCCTGTCTCGTAGAACTCCTACGGACTGGGTCCAGCTCCACAACCTTGGTCTCTGTGATATGGCGAGAATCTGGGTTAGATGGAACGGAGCTAGTTGGGAGGGGGAGGAGGTCTTCATGACTGACCAGCTGGTGGCTATCTCCTTCGCCAACAAGGGTGGGTTCCGATTCTTACTTGGTGCTGTCTATGGGCACAATGACAGGAGGCTGCGGGAGGCCTTGTGGCAGGACATCATTAGGCTAAGTATGTTGGCGGTGCATCGTCATCTCCCCCTGCTTGTTATGGGAGACTTCAATGCCACGCTATACAGGGGGGAGAAGCTGGGGGGCGGCCGGTCCCGGACCAGATTCTATCAGACTTCCAGTCCTGTCTTCTCCAGTCCGGGCTCAGGGGTCTGGAGAGGGTGGGGCACATATGGACGTGGCACAACAAGGCGGTGGTTAGCACGGTGGCATGCCAACTTGATCGTGCTTTGGGGAACAGTGATTGGTTCTGCCTATTCCCCTCTGCTGTGGCTGAGGGGCTTCCTGCGGGGACCAGTGACCATTCGCCGATCCTGGTGCGCTTCGTGGAGAGACCCAGATGGAGAGCTCGTCCGTTCAGGTATGACAACAGTTGGTTCCTGTCGTCTGGCTATGAGGAGACTGTGGCGGGGGGTCTTTGTCAGGATGTGGTCGGCATAGCTCAGTTCTGTATGGTTCACAGGCTGAAGAAGACCAAACGCGCCATCGGAGACTGGGTGAGGGCTCTCCCCCGGACCTCCTTACAGGAGAAGGAGACGGAGCTGAGAGACCTGCAGTCAGACCTTCAGGGAGACATGATGAATGGAGAGATGGCGGCTAGAGAGAAGAAGATGGATGCAGAGGTCAACACCTTGCGTCTCCAGCAGGAGATTAGTGCGGCCCAACGGGCCAAATGCTCCTGGCTCAAGGATGGGGACCGTTGCACCAAATTCTTCTATGATGTCATTCGGGCTCGCCAGCACCGGAACTGCATCCAGAGACTTCTAGACAGGGATGGGCGTCTTGTGACCGACCAGGTTGCTATCCAGGAGGAGGCTGTCCGGTTCTACTCTGAGCTTTATCATCAGACGGACTATTCCACTGTATTCCCGCAGCTGACTACGAAGACGTTGATTACTGAGTATGACAACAGTCTTCTTATGGCTCCTATCCGGATGGCGGAGGTGGAGGCGATTGTGATGAAGGCTGATGCTTCCAAGTCCCCTGGGCCGGACGATTTCTCTAGCGGCTTCTACAAGCGGCATTGGGGTGCCCTCAAGGCCCAGGTTCTAGAGGCTGTACAGGAGTTCTTTGAGTCGGACAAGCTCCTGAAGGAGCTGAACCACACCTTCCTGACGCTGGTGCCCAAGAAGGAGGGGGCGACTTCCCTTGCTGACTTCCGACCGATTGCTTGCTGTAATTATTTGTACAAAATAATTACTCACCTTATGTGCAGGAGGATGGAGGACGCTATGCAGGGTCTGGTTTCTTGGAATCAGGCGGCATTCATCAAGGGGCGGTCTAGTGCTGAGCATAGCCTGCTGGCTCATGAGATGATTCGGGAGTTCCACAAGCCAGGAGGGATGAAGGCATGTGTGAAGCTCGACCTGAGGAAAGCATACGACACCGTCAACAGGGACTTCCTCTGTCATTTGATGGGTGCGATGGGCTTCTCCGAGACATGGGTGGACAGAGTCAGGGAGTGCATCACCTCTCCTACATTCTCGGTTCTCATTCAGGGTATTCCCTACGGGTTCTTCGGCAGCAGCAGGGGGCTTCGTCAGGGGGACCCGCTTTCCCCCTACCTATTCACCCTTGTGATGGAGTATTTACCTGTTTGATGGACATCGCGGTGCATCGGGAGAGGATTGTACCGATATACAGCAGGGTCTCACCAGTGGTCTCACATCTCATATATGTGGATGATCTATTGGTATTGATGAGGCCTTCCATGCGAGGGATGAGGGAGCTTGCGGTGGTGATGGAGGAGTTCGGACAGTTATCGGGTCTTCGGTTGAACAGGGACAAGAGCAAAGTTTACTTCAACAGCTCTTGCACTTTGAAGGAGGAACGGGCCCTGGAGCTTGGGGTGGAAAAGAGAGATCTCCCGGTGAAATATCTGGGGGTACTCCTATCTGTCAACTACGCGAAGGACCGAGACTGCCAGAGTCTGGTGGACTTTGCACAGAGGAGGGTAGAGGGCTGGCAGGCGGCTGGCCTATCTTTTGGAGGGCGTATTGAGCTGGTACGATCGGTTATATCTGCTATTGCTCTATTCTGGCTCCAATCTATTCTGGTACCTTTGGCTACTATCAGAAAGATTGAGGACATATGTGCCAAGTTCATATGGCATGGGGGATTCATGCCATCTCTTGGGAGAAGTTCTGTCGACCTAGGAAGGAGGGAGGTGTGGGTCTGCGTTCTCTAGTATCTGTCAGGGAGGCGGCGGGGATCAAGCTGGCGTGGAGGTTCCTTCAGGGCGGTTCTCTTTGGTCGGCTTGGATGTCTAGTCGGTACCTTCGGGGAAGGAACTTCTGGGTATGTGAAATTGACAACAACTTCTCTGTAGCTTTCAAGCATATCCTGAGGAACCGACCTGTTCTTCGGAAGGCTATTCGGAGGAAGATGAGGGAGGGAGGGGAGACGGACCTATGGCTTGATCCGTGGATTGCAGGTCAGTCCCTTCTGGAGATTCTGGGTCCCCAGACGGACGGTGTGGCGTACAGAGGTCTGACTTGTAGGCACATCATCAGTGGTGGGGTCTGGAGGCCAAAGGAGTATCGTTTCACCGCTCAGTTAGGAGGGGAGATCAGGCAGGTACAGATCACTCCTGCTGTACTGACTGACGTCTGGGTTTGGGCCCCTCCCGGCTCCACGGAGGGTGCTGGGGAGTTCAGATTTAGCAGCTGCTACGATCTTGTTCGTTCCCACTTCGATAAGATCGAGGAGTACGACTTTATCTGGGGGAAGGGCCTAGCCAGGAAGATGCAACTGTCTGCATATAAGCTGGTGCTGGGCCGGTTGCTTACTAGGGACAGACTGCTTCGGTTCGGGGTCCCTGTCCCTGACCCAAAGTGTGTTTTGTGTGAGACAGAGAATGAATCCATAGGGCATCTGTTCTTCCAGTGCCATGTGGCGTGGAGCATCTGGACAGAGCAGAACCGGAGATACTTGGGAGGAGTTGGAAGGGAGCGTGACTTCAGAGAAATCCTTAAGTGGATTGGAGATCGCAGGGGCCAGGAGCAGAGTTGGGCCAGACGTGCAAGATTGAGGCTTGCTGCATCAGTTTGGCATGTCTGGAGGGAGAGGAACCGGCGCATTTATGAGGGACTGATCACCCCACCGGTGGGCATCCTTCATAACATTGAGTCGGATGTACTAGTAATGTCCCCCTGAGTTGGGATTGTATCTCTATGTTGTAACCTTATTGCGCTGTTAGTGGAATAAAATTTACCCTTTTTCCAAATATATATATATATATATATATATATATATATATATATATATATATATATATATATATATATATATATATAATTCAACAAAGAACAAACGAGCTTCTAAACAAGCTCCTAAAAGAGCTCTTAAACCTTCTAAATGAGCCACCTCGTAAGCTCATAAACGAGCCAGCTCGTGAACTCAAACGAGCCGAGTACTTCTAAGCTTGAGCTTGGCTCGTTTATTAAACGAGCTCGAAAATGAAGCTTGAGCTCAGTTTGTTTAGTAAACGAACTGAGCTCAAACGAGCTTTTATTGAGCCGAGCTTCGAGCAGCTTGCGAACGGCTTGGCTCATTTGCAGTCCTACTCTTCATTTGGTACACCCAGGTGATACGAGTGTAGCAATCAATAAAGATGACAAACCACTTAAAACCATTAGCAGTAGTTGTGGGACAAGGTTCCCATACATCATAGTGTATCATTTCAAATGGGAACAAACTTCTATTTCCAGAACTCAATATAAGCTTCTGGTATGTTTTCCTAGTTCACATCACAAACTAACTTCTGTTTATCATCCTTTTGATATATAGAAGGAAACATCCTACTCGGTAGACTAAATTAAGAGCGTCCTATGCGCTGATGTTGGAAAAACAATTCTGATTTCAGTCCTCCGCGGCTCTTCCGGTTGTACTTCATCCACTAGTGACGTTAGTGCTACATCTAGTCTATCCTTGTCCAAGTACCATGGCCATTTATGCCAACTGCCAGTCCCCAACCGTCTCCATGATCCCTTCTCTTGAAAAATCACCTTAGGAATGTCAAAAAAAATAATACAATTAAGTTGAAGAATAATGGCAATAATAGACAATAGATTAACAAGAAAAGATGGAGCATGTAAGACATCGGTTAGAGTTATGGAAGGGGTGCATTTCATCATGCCTACACCAACTATGGGGCGAGCAGTACCATCGACAGTTTGAATACTTTCAGGTGTTGTCAGGTGAATATAATTCTGGAACTCATGATAGGCCCCCGTGACATGACGAGATGTCCCAAAGTCAATTATTCAATTTATACTTCCTGGTTTGTAGGTGGATGCAAGAGCATGAGCAGGTATACATGTGCTAGTGTGGATATAGTAGGTAATGTTACCCCCCGAAAGTGGTTGGAGTTGAGGCCCCAACAGCGTTGGCTCGATTGTTACTGGTTTTAAGCTTCAGGCTCCTCCACATCTCTAGCATTTCCCTCTCACTAGCATATCGTTTGGGAAGGGAGGAAAATGGGGGGACGAAAAAAGTTGAGGAAAAATAAAAGGAAATTGAAAAGTTATAGTGTTTGGGAAGGGGGTGGGAAATGGAGAGGAATATGAGGGAAGAAATTAGGTATGCCCCACTAAAAAAAAATTCTTCCAAAAGTGGAAGAAATTTTGAGGGAGATGAGAGGATTTTTTTTGAAAATTTATCCAATTATTAAATTATGATTTGAAAAAAATCAAGAACTAAATAGTAATTTTTTTAAAGAACCAGTATGTGCGGACTTTGTTAAATCGTGTCTCCCCGCACACGATTTTTAGTCGGTCGTCATATCATTTCGGACTCTTCATGCGGATCTTGTCCGCACTGGCTTTGTCATCATCGTCCCGTGCACTCCGTGCGCTCCAGACCTCCACGAGACGGCGATGACGTCTTTCAACGCCCGCAACTCAACGTCTCGCTTCGCCCACGACGCCGAAGGCATCCCCTACGTCTTCATGACGCCTACGACAGTCGATGCCGCCCAGCCACCCGTTCTATGCGCACAACGCCGTTACTAGGTCTTCTCGACGTCCTTACGGTGCCGCACGAGAGGTCGCATGGTCGGCCGTCGTTTATACCCATAGTAGAATGGTGCCGGTCCTCGAACGTCCGCACGGCGCCCTAGTAATTATATCTTCATCCCATAAACAAACAAAAATTTATTAATTACTTTTCCTCCCTCTACTTTTTTATCATTTAAACAAGAGAAGAAAAAAATTAACTTTCCTTCATTTCACTCTCCTTCATTTTTCTTCCCCTCAAATTTTTCTCCCTCCCCAAAAAAGTTTCCAAACACACCATAAGGGTTACATCGGATTAATGACTCTATCTCCCCCTTCTACCAAGTTTGTCTTGTGCCTCCTAGAATAATCACCCCTGCCATCGACATAGCCTCCTCTGCTACCGACACAGCCTCCTCTGCCACCTCTACGCCCTCCACGACTGCGTTCGCAGCCACTTGACTGGCTTCTCATAGGTTTTGTACAGAATCTGATAAAGTGTCCAGGATCTCTACAGTTGTGGCATACACACCCCCGAAGGGGTTCGGGCTAGAAACTGCTAAGGCCGATTTCATCTCCGGATAGCTGGTGTTGCTTGGCATCAGCTCAGTCGTGCCTTCTCTTGTGTCATGGCAGCTATAGCCTCCTCCAGTAATGGAGGTCCGGGCTGTGCAAGTAAGACATTCCTTGTCACTACCAAAATCCTAGATAAGGTTATTTTTGTCAATTTATATCATTTATATTTCATGAGTAGTTATTTAAATTAATTATTATGAAGGTTTCATTTATTGTTGGTTTAGCCTATTAATTGAACCTTGACTTGTGGACCTAATTAGACTAGACATGACCACTTGAGCCTACAACCTAGAATGAACACAACTAGCCTTATTTAAGTCATGTTAAGCTTAGTTTTATACTAGAATTTAATCCCACACTTAGAGAACAACTAACCTTCATTTAAGATAGTGTTCATGACAACTTGAGGGGTAAAATGGACATTTTAGAAGGGGTTTTAGAGCTTCCATGATGGCTGGTCATTAAAGGGTTCACACCTTCTTCATCCTTTAGAAGTCTCCATAAACCCTAGAAAGAGCCTCTTCAAGCCCCCTCCCATTTCCTTCATTCCCACCATTAAAACTCCTCCAAATTCTCCCAAAACCTTCCCAAATCTTCACCCTACAAGGGTAGAAGCTTGGAGACCAAGGAGCTCTGAGAAGGAGTCCAAAGCTAGGGAGATTGTGTCAAACTTGACACTAGAGCATTCCTAGAAGGCTTCATTGGGAAAACAACCACCCAATAGGTAAAACTCTTCGTTATTTTGATAGTTTGACCTCCATCTTCATGCATAACACAAGTAGGAACACTCACATTGGCTAGGAGTACCCATGGGGAGATGAGCAAGGCTCCAATCCTCATTTTGGTATATTTTTAATTAGGTTTTTGTGCCATCCTTGGAGAAATCCGAGGAGAGCCCACCAAGTGTTTGTCAAAATGACAATTAGGCTATTTTTGGTTTTGTTCTCAGTTTTGTGCCCATGATTGGCTAAGTTGTTCATTAAATAGGTATCTCAATTGATTTCCTAGTGTATCTCTCTAATATGTACATATATATATGTGTTATATATGTTAAGAGGATATATATGCATGGTTGTGTGTGCATTTGAGGCACTGTTTTGAGTGATCTGTGATTGGTGTCTTTGTTTAGTTAGTGAATGTGTATCATGGGGCAGTGAGGGTTATGTGTGCACTGCCAAGGAGGAATTGGGACTGCACTGTGACAGTGTGAAATGGGGGTCGGGCAAGGGCCAAGGGCAAGATTGAGCTGTTGTTTGTGTACTGATTTGACCTTCAGTTGGGGAATTAACCCCCCAACTCTACTGCTGCAGGAGTGAGGATTTGGCGACTGCTCGAGGGGTGGCAATGTGAACTTTTGGCCATTTGGCCAGTTCTTTTGGTCAAGGTGTTCAGCAGCAGGGGATCCCTCTTTTCCCCCTGTCTTGGTCGGGCACTTGGCCATTAGGCCAGTGCCTTGGTTTGGCCATAAGCCATTAGGCCTATGTGCAGGCCATTAGTCCAGTGATAAGGACTTAGCCTTTGGGTTTTGGTTAGATGCAGTGAGTGTGAGTGAGTATATTAGTGTTAGGAGGGTGTCTGCATATATCAGTGCATGTATCAGTCGAGTAGAACCCTGTGACAGTAAGTATCAGTCTTTGGGTCAGTGTATTTGGTTAGTGAGCGTTAGAGTTAGTATCAAGTAGTGTCAGTTCATGTATCAGTGGTTGGTGTCAGTCAGTGAGACAGAGTGAAGTATCTAAGTGTGAATGTTATGTATCAGTGAGTATATCACTGAGGTAAAATTCATGTATCAGTCAAGAGTACAGTCCTAGTGTCTTTAGTTCATGTGTGTGTGAGTTAGAGATATGAGTGAAGGGTATATGTGAAGTGCAAGATTTAGTGTTCAGTTGGATTTTTCCAATGAACAGTGGGTATCAGACCAAGTATCAGTTAGGATTAAGAGGGATGAGATTGTGACTATGAGTAGTGTTAGAGGCACTTGGCCTTGCATTGCTGCACTTGCATTTCATTGCAGTAGCAGCAGCATGGCAAGTGCACTTTGCACTTTGCATTTGCAGCAAATGCACTAGCAGCAGCAGCAGCAGGAAGGCTGCATAGCTGCCTTGGCAGCAGGGAACACTGCTCTTTGGGCAGTGTTGGCTTGGCCTTTAGGCCACTGATAGCCTCACTGATGTGAATACTTGATTCACATTGGGGTTAGGGTGAGGGTTATTTAATGACTTGGGGTTCTTATCTAGTGATAACATAGCTAAGGTTTTACCTATTAGAGAGAGCTATATATATTTAGATGTTAAGTTATTACCTATCTAGCAAGGTAATGGGTTACCTAATCTAAGGTAATGATATTACCTATCTAGTAAGGTAATGGTTACCTACCTAAGGTAATGGGTATTACCTACTCTAGGTAATTAGAATTCCTAATTTAGAATAAGGTAATGGGGATACCAATATAATTAGGGTAAAGGGTTATCTAAGTTAGGGTGGATCATGAATAGGATATGGGGTAAGTTACTATAGGGTAAATACATATATATCACATGTAGGCAATATCCTAAAATACATAGATAACATGGGTAACATAGATAGTAATGTCTTGAAAAGGGATAACCTAACCTAGATTGATTTGGGTTGACTAGGGTTGACCAATTTGACTGAAAGTCAACCTTGAGTCAAATTTGACCTAGATTTGACCTAAATTGCATATCACACACTAGAAAACCTTGTTTAACACTATTAAACCCCAATTAACAATGTATATCTCATCTATAGGTCTTGTAACTCCACTTTGAACCTCGATTCATATTGACGGCTCAGGACCGCAGGCGAGTACATTCTCTAATAGTTTTCATCACTTTGATATTTTCTATATCTATTCAGTTTTAGTGTTTTACTTGATTCTCGACACAAAAAATACACGGACTAGTATACGTTGGATCCCGTCATGAGATGTTGTTCCCGGTTAACCTGGTATATTGGTACTTGTTCAATATTGTTTCTTGTACTTGTATAGACACCGATTTGGGAGTATGTTGGCCCCCTGCTCTTTGAATTCCGTGTCATGACGTGTCATGGTTGGATCCATTATACTATTCGGGGGATTGGAAAGTTATTAGAGTCTATGTGATCAATACCTCCACTTGTTTACTACTTGTGCATAGCTCACCCTCGCCACACGTAGGGTGTAGCCTGACCTTATACTACTTGTTCATAGCTTTCCATTTTGGCCGACCTGATCGACTATACTCGTACTTGTGCATAGCCGGTCAAATAGAACAGCCTGATCTGGACCCAAGCCGATCACATAACACTCTAATATCTCAAGGCACCAGTTACACCTTATATTATACTCAGATTGCCTGTGTACTTTACATTCCAGTTTTACTGTATATTTCTCACACCATGACATGATTACCAGATTATCTCATACTACTTATTTCCAGTTTTGATATTCTATCTTGTATTCCATTATAACTATTTCTTATAGCATTTGTCAATTTAATGGAACTGTTGTTGGCGTCTGTACTTCGCTCCAATCCTGACTGGACAACTATTTTTCAGAAGACTTAGAGGCTGATTGCACAACCTACTATGGGTTTGGGATAGACGGTGATGCTGATCAAGACTTGCCCGTGGAGTCGGTGCTCTTAGAAGACGTACCTCCAGTAGTGACTTAGTTTAGCTAGGTTTTGCTGGATTTGTATCCAGATTGATACATTGGGTCTGTAGTATTATTTTGGGATTGTACTGTCTTAACTTCTAAACTTGTGTGGTTTTGACTCTGCTACTATTTCAGACTATTTCATCTTTATCTTCTATCATATCATCGTGCTTATCTTCCTTTAGATTCATGTGATTGAGTTATATTTCAAATGTTATATCTATTCCTCCGTGCGGAGATGACAGGTTATATTCATTATGGTTAGATGTTATATGTTATAGATAACCCTTACAGCGTTCTACCGCCGACACTGCGGCGTAGGCTGGACGTACCTACGTGCTCGTGCCCTTAAACCGGGAGCGGGTCGTAACATTCCTCCTCTGCTCAAATATTGGGTTAAGCCCCTTCAGGAACTTCATCATCCTTTGTCGTGAGATATAGTCCATAAATTTCTGATAATGTTTCATCAATATCGGCTATACTTGTTCATCCTCCACGCCAATGGGATCATAGTGGTCGAGATCAGACCAATACTTCTTTAGCAGAGCCGTATACTCAGAAATGGTGCGATCCTCTTGGACCACCTTGTCAAGTTCATCCTGCAACTGAAAGACCTTCGTCGGATTGCCCAATCTCGAGTACATTTCAGCATCGTCCATATGTCACCAGCACTCTCCATAGCCGCCACATTGCCCGACACTTGGTCGGTCAATGAGACTGTCAACCATCCAGCCACCACGTTGTTGATGATCTCCCATACAGCAAACTCCCGTAGGGAGCGATCTCCAGGTGCCTCGGTTTGGCTATTCACAGGCCTCTTACCTTCGAGGTCCGCATAGCCTGGCACGACCACTTCAAGTAGTTGGTAGTAACCTCCAACTTCACCTCCAGTTTCTCCAACTTTTCCATTTTGTATGGTGAAGGATCCACATCCGCCTGTGCAGCACGGACGCTAGTCTCGATCAGCCTCCTATACAAGAGATCGTCTACCTTAGCCTTCATCTCCTTAGTTGTCAGGTTGTCGTAGATCGTCTCCATCGTCTGCTCCTCCTCTTCCATCAGCCCAGCGGTGGCAGATGTAGGGCACACAAGTTCCAGTAGTGCCCTCCAGCTTCGACTACAGACTTCTCATGCCTGTCGTTCCTTCTTCAGCAGCAGCGACGTCCCCGAACGTCGGTATTCATATCTCGTGCATGGCTGCAACCCGAGGTCGATATTCTCTTCCGGGGGCGAGGACGACGGCGGTGAGGGAGGATGGCGGCAGAGAGCTGTCGGTGAGGGTGGACGGCGACAGCGGTCGAGCGGAGATGGTGTCACGCCCCAACTGGGAAATCGTTCGTCTTCACTTGATTTCACCGAATCGATCGTCCTCGCTGGGACGTGATGTCATAAGAGTCTGGAGTTGCACTCGTACAAGGCAAGAGAATAGGTTATCAAAATGATTATCTTTGATTTAACATTTAGCAGTGGAAGAAGCAGAGTATACAAAACGATTCTCTTTATTCAATAAGCAACGAAATTACAAAGGCTTTCAATAGCCCAAATGAATCATGTCAGATTGGCTTACAACACTCAAGTTCTCTCTTGTCCACAAAGGATTTCACCGTTCCATACATAATGTCCTCTATATCTCGGCCGCATCATCCTGTTGCAAGTCCGAACGTCAATGTGGTCGTGCGCCTCAAATCGCTATGTCATTCCATGCCTCAGCAAGTTCAAGCAAAGCTCCGCTGCGAGCAATCCATCCCTGCATCCTGCAAGCAATCTAGTGGAAGATCAGTACTAATTCTCTCGCGTACTGATATTGACCCACTTTACTAATCCGACATTAAGTAATTTATGAATCGTGCAGCTTAACTTGTGATCTTTCTATCTTTGCCTTAGGATCAGTTTCATGACATATTCGAAAGCAGTAAAGCATGTATTTCATGGCAAGCATATTATCATTTAATCACGTAAGCAAACAGACAACATATAGCAATCTCATGTTGTTTCGTGACGCGACTTCTGACCAACTCGACACACTCACCCTTGTACCGACGCAAGGTGAATACGCCTACCATCTTTTTCTGTCATGTTATAAGTGCTCGTTGTGCAGGATCTCTGTGTCCCTGCACTATTCAGCCCACTGACCCCTATCTATATGAAGATCACTGACATTCATCGTGTCAGAATGGACTTACGTTTCTCAAATGCATTACGACGCACACTTTCAGCCTAGGTTACGATCCTTACTGAATCCCCCGTAATGCTCGTGATCCCTTGCCACGATAAACATTCCTCCTAGGCCGAACAGTCTCGCGCCCGGCAAACACGTTCGAAGAGAACGAACCCGTGCACGAGCTATATTCACAGTCCATTTGATCATGCAATACGCATATACTCATACAACCAAACATACTATGAGTCCGAAATTCAGACTTCACATCGTTTCTCATTTCTCATGTTCTTTCTACGTTCTCACATTCTTTGTACGATTTCGTTCTTCTTTCGATGTTTCGTCGCCTCGATTCAATGTCCGAGTGAACGACCCGAAGGTCCCAAACATTCAAGGCAGTGTGCCGTATTCAATAATTGTTCGATATCCGTCGACTCATGCATTCGATATATGCCTCGATTCAGTATTTCCATGTTCTACGTCTTAGTGTTCAATGTTCTCCTACTCGTGCATTTGATGCACGTCTCAACACGATCTCTCAATGTGCTAGACTTATGTTCATTCCCTCCGACTCGTGCACTTGAGGCACGTCTCAATAGAGTATTCAATGTACTACAGCTCCTGAACTGCGGCACTCGTGCCGATAGTCTTTCGATGTTCTAGCATACTAACTCGTGCACGAAAGCATGCATTTGATTGATGTTCAACGACTCGTGCCTTAAGGCACGTTTCGATCCAATTGTTCAATGTCCCGTGACTCATGCATCAAATTGTTCAATTGGATCGAAACGTGCATTTGACCCTTCTTATGGCTTGCGCATTGAGGCACTCGCCTTTGCGGTATTTCGATGTTCTATGGCGACTCGTACATTTGATGTACGTTTCAATTCAATTGTTCTATCTTAGTGTTCGACGCGCACTATGATTTCTCTCAATCAAGCCACGTCCGTGGAATCGACAGGTTAACTTAGCATACAACGATACATTTTAGTTAGGCATGGCGGAGTAGGAAAGAAGGGTCAAAATCCTCCTACCTTAAGCCGATACGCCTTGTCATTTCGCCGAGACGATGCGGCTCGATTTCGTAACTTTGTTGCACGGCCAACTCTTCTGACTTAGCCATTTGAGCACTTCGTACTGCATTGAACTACTCGACTAGTTCGGCCTACCGTGCTCATGCCTCAGTCCGTTGCGAGGCGATACTATGGTTTTGCGGACTCCGTTGCAAACGATGCAAAATGTCGACCTCTTATAATTCAGCATAAAAGCGTAGCCTGCACACGAAACCAACTAAAATCAATACATGTCCGAATCGGACTTATGCTTTGCATCGATTCGATTTATTGGGTCTTCGAACCGACTCAAGGCTTTCTCTTTCGGCCAACGTAACTCTTGTATCGATTCGACTCGATGCATTCCTCGGGTCAACGTAACTCTTGTATCGATTCACATCGATACCTCATCGGGTCAACGCAACTCTTTGAGTCAACGACTCAGTATAATGCACCGTGCGGAACGGGACATTACAGGTGACGGAGGCGGTGGTAGAGGACCCGAGTGATGGCGGCGACTGTGGAGAAATTAGGATTAGGGTTAGGGTGGCGGTGGCGGAGCCGAATGGGAAAGTTAGGGTTATGATGGCTCTGATACCAAATAGAGTTGGGATAATTGGATGATTCATTATAGAAAAGAAGTACATATATAAAGGAGTGGATTAGCCTCCTTATTCTCTACCCGATGTGGGACTAAACCCAATAGACTTCTCAACGTTTACAGTTAGGATTTTTAGAAATTTTAACTAGTGAACGAGTTTTTTGTATTAATTAAACAGGAAATTATAGAAGAAAAACTAGTTATGCTTAATGGCTTTAAAATTAAGTTGCATAACTTATCCATAAGAACACGGTTCAACCGTAATCCTTCGAGAAATGCATAATCTTCGACTACGAGGAAGTTCAAAACATGCTTGCCTTCGAGAAATGCGTAATCTTCGACTACGAAAAAGAGGCATTCAAAACGTGCATGGGCTCTTCATGTTATGGCGCACAGCTTGTCATTAAGGAAGAAGATCGTACACGTGCACACAAGAACGACATACTCGATCCAATTTGACTTTTGGTTTTCAAAGGTATTTGACATTGTTTCAGCTTCTTCGATTGGTTTGACTCCGAAACGTCGTGAATTGAAGGAGAGTGCTCGAATAGTCCTCCAAGCAAGGCAACGGATCCTTTGGTGAAGACAGCAAAAGTCTGGTAGTATAGGTGAGAAGAAATATCACTCAAATGTTGGTTTTACACCCGTGTTTAAAAGTGGATTTTATTCTCATTCATTATGTCTTTCTTCTACAATTCTTTAGTAAGAGAATGATACACATCCCACATCCCCTTAAGGACAATATAGTAGTTGTAACTCCCCTCTCCCCATATCGATATTTTATTTAGATACATGTATGTATTTTTGTATTTCTATATTCTTGTATCAAACTACTAATACTGAATTATGTACCCTTGTACTGTATTTACTTGTACCTGATACCGACCAGTATTGACTACCTTGATTTCTGCTCTAAATTGATTTTCGTGATTTCTGGATTTGTGCAAGCCTAGATTTCTGCTCTAAATTGGTTTTCGTGATTTGGATTTGTGCCTTCTAGTATCGTAGTATCGCTTGTGGGATGATCGTTGGATCTTAAATGGATTAAATGACCTATGTAACTAATAATTTTTGTATAAGTTTCTTGTTATAATGAACTCACCTGCATGCTACCCTGGACTTGTAAAGACACATAACAATGCCATAGATCCTGCCCATAACCCGCGCGTAGGACAAGAACCCCCAAACCCTAATTTCTGACTCTTTTCTGAGCCATCGGTGTACCGGCGGTATACTGTGCGGACAATTCCTAGCCTAAGTCAGACATGCTGACTTGGCTTGGCTTGTGACCATTGGTGCACCAGCCATAACTTTGTGCACATTGATCCAAATAACACGAAATTTGTCATGACACGTCACATTTTCATTCTAAAGTAAAAGACGATTTGTAGATTTGAAATCGGATGAGAAATTACCGAGAAACAATGAAAATCACAAGCTCCCTAGGCTGGTTTTTGGCGACTTTCAGACTTGACAAAATACCGATGCTACACTGCCAAGCCATGACATTGTACGCTAAGCCAAGGCAGGGCCGCTTCCAGCTTTGAGGGTATGTTTGGATTGAGGGTTAAGAAAGTTAAATGAGGGAAAGTTAAGTGAGGGGAAATAAAACCATACTGGTTTGAGGGTGAGAGTTTAGGAGGAAGGGTTATAGAGAATTAAGTTGGGGTTTGTTTAACCCTCTTTTATCTATTTTTTAACACCCCAAATTGGAGGGTTAACGAGGGGGGTTGAGTTATTTTATTTAGAAAGACATAAATCTCTCTTATTTGTCCTATAAAATTTTATGACTTTTTTCTCCATTTTTTCTTGCTTTCAACATGCTACTCCGAAGCTTCCTCATATTTTGACAAATTCTAATTAAAATTTCAATCAAATTTAATTTTATTACATATATAATAAGGGTTAACGTTGAGAGCATTAATGGGCTTTTAGTCCCACATCGGGTAGAATAATAGGGAGAGGAGTTAGCCTCTCCTATATGTGTAGTTCCACCACAATAATAAACAAGCCAAGTATTCTACTAAATTTCTATTTGGTATTAGAGCCTCCACAAAATCCTAACCCTAGCCGTCATCCTTCTCCATCAAACCCTAACCCTAGCCCTCTTCCAAACACAATCGTCAACCCCTCACCCCTTCTCCCTCTTCCCCTTCTCCCGTCGTCGACCCCTCCTCCCCTTTTTCAGCCGCCGACCCCTCCTCCTTCCGCCGACCGGCAGCAGCCCCCCTCCCTTCGCCGCCGGCAGCAGCCCCGCCTCTGCCACCGCTCCCACCTCCTCTCCGGCCAGCCCCCCTTTCCGTCGTCGCCATCACCGACTCCCGTTCCCCTTCTCCAGTCGCAACCATGCACATGACATGAGCAGCGACGCTCGAGGATGTCGCTGCCGCTGAAGGAGAAACAGTAGACGTGGAGAAGAAGGTGACCAAAGGTGAAGACGGTCTCGATCTACCATCACCTTGCTGATGGAAGAGGAGAAGACGAAGATGATGGAGACGATATATGGCAAGCTGACGGCCAAAGAGATGAAGGCTTTGGTGGATGATCTCTTCTCTAGGAGGCTGACCGAGACTAGTTCTCGTCCTGCACACGCAGACGTGGATCCTTCACCTTACAAAATGGCAAAGTTGGAGAAACTGAAAATAAAGTTGGAGGGTACTTCCAACTATTTGCAGTAGTCGTGTCAGGGTGATACGAACTCTGAAGGCAAAAGGCTTGTGGGCTATGTGAATGGCCAAACCAAGGCACCTGAAGATCACTCCTCACGGGAGTTTGTTGTGTGAAAAATCGTCAACAATATTGTAGCTGTATGGTTGACAGCCTCCTTGACCGACCAAGTGTCGGGTAACGTGGAAGCAATGGAGGGAGCTGGTGATATTTGGATGACGCTGAAAGACATGTACTCAGGGACGGGCAATCCTATGAGGATCTTCCAACTACAGGATAAACTTGATAAGGTGGTCCAAGAAGATCACACCATCTCTGAGTATGCGGCTCTGCTGAAGAAGTATTGGTCAGATCTCGACCACTATGATCCCATTGGTGTGGAAGATAAGCAAGTGGAACCGGCATTTGCGAAACATTACCAGAAATTCATGGAGTATATCTCGCGACAAAGGACGATGAAGTTCCTGAAGGGGCTCAACCTAGCATTCGAGCAAAGGAGGAATGTGCTACTCGCACAACCCGGACTGCCATCACTAGAGGAGGACATTGCTGCTATGGCACAAGAAGAAGCGCGGTTGAAGCTGATGCATAACACCACTAGCTCTCCGGAGAAGAAATCGGCTCTAGCAGTTTTTAACCCAAACCCTTCAGGAGGGGAAGGGTGCTACAACTGTGGAGACCCTGGACACTTCATCAGATTCTATATGAAGCCTATGAGAGGCCAGTCCAGCGACCGTAGACGCAGCCGTGGAGGGCATAGGGGTGACAGAGGTGGCTATGCCGGTGGCAGAGCTAATTATTCTGGAGGACACAAGGCAAACTTGACAGAAGGGGAAAATGAGAATCAATCATCCGATATGACCCCTAGTGAGAGGGAAATGCTGGAAATATGGAGGAACATAAAGCTTGAAACCATTGACAGTCGAGCCAACACCGCTGGGACATCGACTCCAACCACCTCGGGGTAACATCACATACTATGCCAATACAAGCACAGGTATATCTGCTCTTGCCCTTGCATCTACCCACAAACCAGGAAGTCTAAATTGAATAATTCACTCTGGGGCGTCGTGCCATGTCACGGGTGCCTGTAATGAGCTCCAAGATTACACTCACCTGATGACGCCTGAAAGCATTCAGACTACTGATGGTACTGCTAGACCCATTGTGGTTAAAGGTACCGTTGAATGCACTCCTTCTATGAGTCTTACTGATGTCTTGCATGCTCCATCTTTTTCTGTTAATCTATTGTCCATTAGTGTCATTGTTCTTCAACTTAATTGTATTGTTTCCTTTGACATTCCGAAGGTTATTTTTTCAGGAGAAGAAAACAGAGAGACAGTCGGGGACTGGCACTTGACATAAAGGGCTATGGTACTTGGACAGGGGTGGGCTGGATACAGCACTGGCAGCACTGGTGGATGAAGCACAACCGGAGGAGCCACAAAGTACCGTGGAAGAAAAATTATTACTCCAACATCAGCGCATAGGACACTCTTTATTCAGTCTATTGAGTCGGATGTTTTCCTCTATGTATCAAAAGGCTAATAAGCAAAAGTTTGTTTGTGATGCTTGTGAACTTGGAAAACATACCAGAAGCTCTTATGTGAGTTCTGGAAATAAAAATTTAGCTGCTTTTGATATCATACACTGATGTATGGGGACCTTGTCCTACAACTGTTGTTAATGGTTTTAAATGGTTTGTCACCTTTATTGGCTGTCATACTCGTGTTACATGGGTATACCTAATGAAGAGTAAGAGTGATGTCTTTCATGCTTTCAAGACTTTCATCGCGGGGTTACAACACAGTACGGTGCTAAAGTGAAAATTTTGAGGTCTGGCAATGGGACAGAATACACCAACAAGGTTATTGAATAGTAGTTATCAGCCAATGGGATACATCATCAGACTTCATGTGCCTATACACCGGCACAAAATGGCGTGACAGAGTGGAAGAACAGGCACCTATTGGAAGTGGCAAGGTCAATGATGTTTGTGATGAATGTTCCGAAACACTTGTGGGGGCATGCCATGTTGACTGCTGCATACCTCATCAACAGGATGCCCTCTCATGTGTTAGGATGGAAGACACCATTTGAGATGCTTACAGGTGAGAACAAGTATATTGTTCCTCCAAAGGTATTTGGTTGTATATGCTTCGTGAAGGATAATAGGACTGCAGTGGGAAGTTGGACCCTCGGGCAGTGAAGTGTCTTCGTTGGCTACTCAAGGACTCGGAAGGGATATTCTTGCTGGAGTCCCGTGGATCGAAAGCTCTTTGTGAGCATGGATGTTACATTCAGAGAGATGGAACTACACTACCACAATGATTCAGGTGAAGGCTCCGCATTTGGTGACACACCTAATACAGGAGGTGTTAGGAGTGAGGGGGAGATGGTCACAAGCGTGAATGTCGGGTCAGTTCCATACCCAATGATGAAAGTTGGTCCAAAGGAAGAAGGGGAAGATAGCGAGGGTGAGAAAAGTGATGATGATGCATACAATCAGGATAAAAAAAAAGTGATGCTCCAGTACAAAGGGAGGCACAGACTACAGAACAATCTACATCTACAGAGCTCCAAGTCTACAGAAGAAGAAAGCAGCAGTCCACTATTGTGCCTATTGCCCCTACTGTGCTATGTCCCTCGCTTAACCCTGCCCCAACTCCTGAAGATGCACCTTCTGCACCGGATCCCTCTGATTCGGAGGCGGATCCCTCTGATTCGGATGGTATGATCTCTCCTCCACTATCTCATATTCCCTTAAGAAGATCTTCTCGTAGTAATGCGGAAAGATATATTCGTTATGGTTATGAACATGATATTGCCTATTTTTATCCTACTATAATCTATCCCCTACTTATGGAGCATTCATTGCATCGTTAGACACCACCTCTTTGCCTAAGTGTTGGCAGGAAGCGAAGGAAGATCCGAGGTAAAAAGCTACAATGTTATAGGAACTTGGGGCACTGGAAAGAAATGGGACATGGGAACTTGTTTCATTACCTGAAGGAAAGAGAGCAGTTGGATGCAAATGAGTCTTCACGATATAGTAGACGCCGGAAGGAAATGTGGAGCGATATAAGGCAAGATTGGTTGCAAAGGGATTCACTCAGTCCTATGGCATCGACTATGATGAGACATTTGCTCTTGTAGCAAAGATGAACAATGTGAGAACCCTGGTCTATCTTGCAGCAAATCGTGGGTAGCAACTTCATCAATTAGATGTGAAAACTGTCTTTCTTCATGGAGATCTACAGGAGGAAGTATAGATGGAGACCCCCTGGATTTTGTACAAAGCAATCAACAATAAAGGTGTGCAAATTGAATAAATCACTGTATGGACTCAAGCAATCTCCTCGGACGTGGTTTGAAAGATTCAAGAAAGCTGTCACGGACACGGGGTACAGCCAGACCAATGCAGATCACACATTCTTCTTCCGACATGTGAGAGGCCACGTCACCATTCTTGCTGTATACGTAGATGATATAGTTATCACAGGTAATGAGGAGGAGATTACCCAGCTGAAGTCGAAACTTGCCAAGGAATTTGAAGTAAAAGACTTGGGAATGATGAGGTATTTTTTCAGGATCGAGGTAGCTCGAGGAAGAGATAGGATCGTCCTCTCTCAGAAAAAGTATGTACTAGACCTGCTCACAGAAACTGGTATGCTGGAATGTCGTCCGGCAATCACTCCAATTGATCAGAAAGATAAGTTGGGGGCAGAGACAGGAGAGTCGGTTGATCGTGAGAGATATCAGAGACTTGTAGGCAGATTAATTTATCTGGGCCACACTCGTCCTGATATCTCATTTGTTGTGAGTGTAGTAAGTCGCTACATGCATGATCCAAGGAAGGGCCATATGGATGCAGTTTTTTCATATTCTGAGATATCTGAAAGGGGGCCCCTGGAAAAGGGATATGGTTCAAGAACAATGGACACCTTAGCGTTGAGGGATACTGCGATGCAGATTGGACAAGTTGCATGGATGACAGAAGGTCTACCTCAGGGTATTGTGTATTTGTGGGGGGGTAACCTAGTCTAATGGAGAAGCAAGAAACAGTATGTGGTAGTCCGATCGACCGTTGAAGCAGAATATAGAGCTATGGCTCTGGAAGTGTCAGAATTGTTGTAGGTAAAACATTGTTGACTGAGTTGAAGCTGAACCAGGGAATACCATTGTGTCTTCTGAGTGAGAGTCAAGCAGCACTGAGTTAGCTAACAATCCAGTTCAACATGACAGAACGAAGAACATCGAGATTGATCGGTTCTTCATCAAAGAGAAGCTAGAGAAAGGGATACTAAAGCTCGATCATGTTCGCTCAAAAGAACAAGTAGCAGATTGTCTTACTAAGGGGCTTAATTCATTAAACCTTTCTAAACTATGTAACAAGATGGGGATGATTGATATATATCGCCCATCTTGAGGGGGAGTGTTGAGAGCATTAATGGACTTTTAGTCCCACATCGGGTAGAATAATAGTGAGAGGAGTTAGCATCTCCTATATATGTGTAGTTCCACCACAATAATAAATAAGTCAAGTATTCTACTAAATTTCTATTGTTAATAAGGATATTTTAGTAACTATTATATTTTTATTAATCCTCCTCTCACTCAAAATTATCAATCCAATCAAGAATTATTAAACACACCCCACTTAACTCTCCCTCAAATCCAAGCAAGATTATATGTATTGACTCTCTCCCCCTCACTTAATCCCACTTAACTCTGCTTTTTTTCCCCTTCAATCCAAGCAGACCCTGAGTGTTTGCACTCAAAATTATTGTCGATTTCGATCTTAACTTGCTACGATCTTAGATAATGATTAATTACAACCTCTGCCATATTTAACTAGTTGATTTGCTAATCTTTGCTTGATTATTCCCGTATTCATATTTGACCCGTTTTCTCGGCACATCCTGTATTGATTTTCGACTTCCGTTTTATTGATTGTATCGATAGATAGATCGATATATTGTCACTGACACGTTCGTATCCTACGGTACTGATACTGTACTGACATTGCACTGATCTGCACTGTACCGGTCCATTCATATTTCATAGTAATGTTTTTGTTATTGCCTTGACTTTTATTGTCTGATACAATTCCCGTACTGACCCCATGAGGCTATTGTACTGTATTCCCGATTACTATATTGAATCAGTGACCACATGCAATGACTCTATTGAATAACGTACTACATGTATTGTATTGCATTGTATTGTAATGTACTAGCCTGATTATTGTATTGTCCTTGATACAGTCCTGCTCTAATCACCCATACGGATTTCCTGTATATTTCCTGTTGTTTGCTAGTGTTGTGAAGTGAGTCTAGGAAGGTCTGTATGTGATTGCTTGGATTGAATTGGAATCAATTGCATTCGGCACTTGAACTGAATCAATTGTATTCGGCACTTGAACCAATCCTAAGGGGTTGGATTTCTGCCCAAGTAGTATACTGACGGTATACCACCGGTATACCGTAAGTATATCTCCCCTTGCAGTTTTATCCAGTTTCAAGGGGTTGTTCGAGTTTTACACGTACCGGTTTGCCCCGATACTAGTACAGTGCTACGAGAGCATCCGTTATTTATTTTATGTTGTGTTCCCGACTCACGTACTGTATCATGAATGTCAATTAGCCAAGTAGTCGAGCCGATAATGACAAGTGCTTCTACTTGCACTAAAATACATGATCTTGTAGGACTACTCAATTGGACACCAGTATTCCTGTACCCTTTGCAGTATCCCACTTCGCCAGTATGACATATAGAACGGATTCTTTGAGTATCCAAAGCTCAAAAATCAAAACATAACTTGAAGGGTTAATCCCCTAGTATAACCACATAGATCATCAAAGGGGAGGATTCCAATTTTCATGCAACCTTGATTTGGTTGGGATTATCACTCGGTGACTCCCATAAGTATGGGCTCGTGATCTTCCATGTTCTGCCTATGTTATGTTCCGACCTGATGCTGAATATGTAGACCACTAACCCTGATCCGTTACGAGCAGCCCTCTATCCTGCCTAGCCAGACTTGGTGCCTGCACTGCATGTCCCGATAGATTCCTCTGATTATGATAACCTAGGTAGCTAATGATAGCAAGCCGTAGGAATTGTTTGGTCAGTCTTGATTTTTATTTATTCATTTGTAGCTAGTTTCAGTATTGTATTTACTTTCACGAGAACGTGCATTGGTACTACACCGTTCTCCTATTCCATTTATGTTTCCTGTATATTTAGTTTATATTATTGTACTTTGCATTTCAAGGCTGTGCCTTGGTACTACACTGATCTTCTGTACTTAATTGTTCTAGTTTATATGTAACCCGAAGTCTGTTTCCCGATATATGCATGCCTTTGTTACTCTAGGTTTTTGTTGATATAACTATTTCAGTTTTCAACCTCTCTTCGATCTTTGTGGTATTGCTATGGTTTTGTATGGCCAGATATCGTAGCCGAGTCCGAGGATCTACTGCTACTTCCACTCGATGGCCCGCACTCAGAGGACCGCGATGTTGGAGCCTAAGTGGGTTATGTCGTTTAGCCGAGGACAAGTGTTAGCCCTCACATCTAGGAGCTTGTTCTCTCGTCTTCAGACGATATAATCGTATATACTAGTAGAAAATGAATAATGGATGATTTTATTGATGGGCTACTACTTGCTACATATAGATGTTCCAACTCCTCTTCATACTACATTTTCCAATATGGGACTAAAGTCCCTTATTGATTCTCAACACTCCCCCTCAAGATGGACGATAGATATTAATCATCCCCATCTTGTTACATAGCTTTGACAGACTCAATGAACTAAGACCTTTAGTCAGACAGTCTGCAACTTGTTCTTCTGAGCGAACATGGTCAATCTTCAGTATCCCTTGTTCCAGCTTCTCCTTGATGAAGAATCGATCGATCTCGATGTGCTTCGTTATGTCGTGCTGAACTGGATTGTTGGCTATACTTATTGCAGCTTGACTATCGCTCAGAAGATGTAACGGTGCTCCCTTATCCAACTTCAACTCTGTCAGCAGTGCTTTCACCCACAGTAATTCTGACACTCCCGGAGCCATTGCTCTGTATTCTGCTTCAGCTGACGACCGTGCTACCACTGATTGTTTCTTGCTTCTCCATGAGACCAGGTTTCCTCCTACAAAGACACAGTACCCGTGGTAGACCTTCTGTCGTCTATGCAACTCGCCCAGTCTGCATCGCAGTTTCCTCAACTTCTATGCGTCCATTCTTCTTGAACCATAGTCCTTTTTCCGGCGTCCCTTTTAGATATCTCAAGATCTGAAACACTGCTTCCATATGACCCGTTCTTGGATCATGCATGTAGCGACTCACTACACTCACCGCAAATGAGATATCAGGGCGAGTGTGTCCCAGATAAATCAATCTCCCTACAAGTCTTTGATACCTTTCACGATCAACTGGCTCTCCTGCTTCTGCTCCCAACTTGCACTTCTGGTCAATCGGAGTGACTGCTGCTTTGCATCCCAGCATCCCTGTCTCCTTTAGCAGATCTAGTGCGTATTTTCTTTGTGAGAGAACAATTCCTTGTTCGCCGTCACACACCTCGATACCCAGAAAGTACCTCATCGCTCCTAAATCCTTCACCTCAAACTCCTTAGCAAGTTTTGATTTCAGCTTAGTGATCTCGACCTCATCATCACCTGTGATTACTATATCATCCATATATACAGCAAGTATAGTAATGTGGCCTCTTACATGCTGAAGAAAGACTGTATGATCTGCATTTGTTTGATGGTATCCCATGCCAGTAATAGCCTTTCTGAATCTGTCGAACCAGGTTCGAGAAGATTGCTTGAGCCCGTACAGCGACTTCTTTAGTTTACACACTTTTTCACGTGACGTCCCTCCGTCTGATTCTGTCGCGCAGCATCCTGGCGGGAGCTCCATGTACACTTCTTCTTGTAGGTCCCCGTGGAGAAAGGCATTCTTAACAATGTTGTAAAAATTGCTAGGCGGAGTCGGTGCGCCGGAGGGCCGACTAGCGCCTAGGCGCCGTTTTTTTTAATGTATATATATGTGCCTAGGGGAGGAGAGGAGAGAGACAGCAGACAGCAGCCACTCCTCCTCTCCCTTCCCCTCCGCTCCCCTCTCCCCTCCTCTCCTCCCCTCTCCTCCTCTATTCCCACCGCCTCCCCTCTCCTCCTCCGCTCCCCTCTCCTCCTCCCCTCCCACCACCACCACCACCACCAACAGAAGAAGCAGCCACCACCACCACCAGCAGCAACAGAAGCAGCCCCCGCCACCACCGACGACTATGACGATGACGGCGGCGGCGGCGGCGGCGGCGGCGGCGGCGGCGGCGGCGGCGACGGCGACGGCGACGGCGACGACGACGGCGACGGCGGCGGCAACGACGGCAGGTAAGTTGTAATTTTGTTTCAATTTTTTTTTGTTTTATTTTTTTTTTTGAATTTTTAAAAAAAATTGGCCGCCTAAGGGCCGCCTAGGGGCCGCCTAGACCGAAACCGTCTAGGACCGCCGCCTAGGGGATTTTCGGTGCTGCGGACGGCCGCCTAGGCTGATTTTTAGAACACTGATTCTTAACATCTAATTGGTATAACTTCCACCCATAATTTGCTGCAACGAAGACCAGAGTTCTTACCGTGCTCATTTTCGCTACCGGAGCAAACGTCTCATCATAGTCGATGCCATATGATTGTGTGTATCATTTTGCAACCAACCTCGTCTTGTACCGCTCTACTTTTTCTTCTGGTGTCTCCTTCACTGTGTACACCCATTTGTATCCCACAGTTTTCTTCCCTTTTGGTAATGGACCCAGCTCCCATGTCTTATTTTTCTCTAGTGCCCCGAGTTCTTCCATCATTGCAGCTTTCCACCTTGGATCTTTCTTTACTTCCTGCCAACACTTAGGCAAAGAAGTAGAGTCTAATGATGCAATGAAGGCTCGATAATTCGGAAAAATGTTAGAATAAGAAAAGAAATTGGCAATGTCATGTTCATAATCATCATAACAACTAGGAGCCTTACCCGCATTGATACGAGAAGATCTCCTTAAGGGAGCAATAGGTGGTGGAGAGATCATACCATCCGAGTCAGAGAGATCCGCATCAGAATCAGAGTGATTCAATGCGGGGGGCAACATCTTCAAGAGTTGGGGCAGGAGTAGACGAGGGACTGGCACAGTAGGCAATTGGCACGGCACAGTACTGGACTTCTGTTGTCTCCTTTTGTAGACTTGTAGCTCCTTTTCCCTTGTCTCCCCCTGCGTAAAATATGTATCTTCTTCTTCATTCTCCGTATCAGAGTCACTGCTATCTTCCCCTTTCGTCCAATTTTCTACGACCGGGCACGGGACCGATCCGACTACCACGTTTGGACTTATTATCTCCCCCTCACGTCTAACACCCTCTGTGTTAGGTGTGTCACCAAACGCCGAACCTGCATCTGAATCATAGTATGGTTCCAGTTCTTTGAATGTAACGTCCATGCTAACAAACATCTTCCGCTCAACTGGGCTCCAACATACGTATCCCTTCTGAGTCATTGTATACCCGACAAATACACACTTAACCGCTCTTGGATCCAGTTTGCCAACTCCTGGCCTATTATCTTGGACAAAGCACACACACCCAAATACTTTCGGGGGAACAGTGTATGTAGTTGCACCAGTAAGCATCTCCAACGGTGTCTTCCAGTCCAATATCTGAGACGGCATTATGTTGATGAGATAAGAGGCCGTCAATACAGCTTGCCCCCATAAGTGTTTCGGGACATTCATAGCCAGCATCATCGTCCGTGCGACCTCCAGCAGGTGCATGTTCTTCCGTTCGGCCACACCATTTTGTGTCGGTGTATAGGCACATGAAGTTTGATGTAGTATTCCATGAGTAGATAAATACTCAGCAACCCTCTTATTAGTATACTCTGTCCCATTGTCAGATCGGAAACACTTAATTTTAACGTTATATTATGTTTCCACCCGTCGATAAAAATCCTGAAAAGCCTCAAGGACGTCACTTTTATTCTTCATAAGGTAGACCCAGGTCACGTGGGTATAACAGTCAATAAAAGTGACGAACCATCTAAAACCGTTAATACCGGTTGTAGGACAAGGGTCCCATACGTCCGAATGTATCATATCAAATGCAGCGGAACTTCTATTCCCTGAGCTGGCATACGAGCTCCTGGTATGTTTGTCCAACTCACATACATTACAAAATAACTTCTCTTTATTAGCCCTTTGATATAAGGACAGATACATTCGACTAATAACTTGAAAGAAAGAATGTCCGACACGTTGGTGGTGGAGTAGTAATTCGTCTTCTACACTGCGACGTGAAGCGTCCAATTGTGCGTCTGCTACTAGAGATGCCAATGCTTCGTCCAATCCGGTCATGTCCAAGTACCATAGCCCCTTATGCCATGTGTCAGTCCCTAGTCGTCGTCCTGTCCCCTTCTCCTGAAAAGTCACCGTAGGAATGTTAAAGAAAAGTACAGTTTAGGTCAAGGATAATGGCACTAATAGATATAAGATTGACAGAAAAAGATGGAGCATGTAAGACATTGGTGAGAGTGAGGGAACGGGTGCATGCGACAGTGCCTTTACCCATTACAGGTCTGGAGGTACCATCAGCAGTCTGAATGCTCTCCGGCGTCGGTAGGTGAGTATAGTCCTAGAACTCACCGCGGGATCCCGTGACATGGCGAGATGCCCCAGAGTCCATAATCCAATCTGGCTGATGGACAGATGCAAGAGCACGCGCAGGTATACCTGTGCTGGTTTGGACGAAGCAAGTGATGTGATCCCCTAAGATAGATGACGCCCCAGGAGTAACTCGACTGTCGTCCAAACCCAGCTCGGTGCCTCGTAACCTCGCAATAAACTCCCTCTCAAGAGGGGTTATTTCAGCCAATTGAGTGTCTCCCCCTTCTTCCGCCAGATTTGCTTTGTGTCTGCCAAAATAATTTCCCCTTCTGCCAGTAAATCCTCCTCTACCACCACGACGTCCTCCACGGCCCCGTCCGCGATCATTTGACTAACCTCGCAGGGATTTTGGACAAAATCTAATGTAATGTCCCGAGTCACCACAGTTGTGGCAAACACCGCCCGCAGAGGGAGGCTGATTGAAGACGGCAAGGGCAGACTTTTCAACAGCAGCTTGCTCCCCCTGGAAGTAGCCCTTGTTGGGCATCAACTTCAATCGAGCTTCTTCTTGGGCCATGGCAGCTATGGCTTCTTCTAAGGTTGGAAGCGTGGGTTGTGCGAGTAGTACATTCCTTCTCTGCTCAAACATAGGGTTTAGCCCCTTCAAGAACTTCATCATCCATTGCCGCGAAATATACGCCAGGAACGTCTGAAAATGCTTCGCAAATGTCGGTTCAACTTGTGCATCTTCCATCCCAAGAGGATCATAGTGATCCAGATCAGACCAGTACTTCTTCAACAGGGCTGCGTACTCAGAGATGGTACGTTCGTCTTGTGCCACCCTATCGAGTTCATCCTGTAGTTGGAAGACCCGCATAGGGTTGCCCGAGCCTGAGAACATATCCTTCAAAGTCCGCCAGATATCAGCAGCACCCTCCATTGCCTCTACATTGCCCGACATCTGGTCGGTCAAGGAGGCTGTCAGCCACCCAGCCACTACGTTGTTGACAATCTCCCAAATAGCAAACTCCTTTGAGGAGGGATCAGCAAGCGCCTTGGTTTGACCATTGACATATCCAACCAAGCCACGTCCCTTCAACGTCCGCATCGCCTGTCGCGACCATTTCAAGTAGTTGGACGTTCCTTCTAACTTCGTCTCCAGCTTTTCCAACTTTCTCATTTTGTAGGGTGACGGATCCACATCAGTATGGGTCACACTAGGGGTCGCCTCGGTCAATCTTTTCGACAATATATCATCAACTAAGGCCTTCATCTCTTGTGCTGTCAGTTTTCCAGCGATCGAATCCATGGCCTCTTCAACTGTATCTCTAGTCGTCGTCGTCTTCGGCAGCTTCTAACTGCTAGTCGTCGTCTTCGTCGGCAGCTTCGTCGTCTTCTACTCTACGAATGCGCTATAAACGTGGCCAACACCGACGCGCGCATGTAAAGTGAACACGTCAGGACATAGGAGAAAATACGATCATTCTCCGTGGAGAAAATACGATCATTCTCTGTGTAGATCTCGATGTGAAGATCGGGGAACAAATAAAGCATGTGTTCATTTGTTCATTCAAGACGCTGTCTTCAAATACACCATTTTTTGTTCCTTTTTTTGTTTTTCTCTTTTTTTAAACAAAACAACAAAAAATTACATAACAAAAAAATTACAAAACAAAAAGGATGGGGGGGGTCGCCGCTAGAGCCGGGGGGGCATCGCTGGAGCCGGGGAGGGGGGGCGCCGCTGGAGCCGGGTGGGGAAAAAAATTGGAGGGGGGGGGAAGAGGGGTGGATGGTTGTGGCTCTGATACCAAGTAGAAAATGAATAATGGATGATTTTATTGATGGGCTACTACTTGCTACTTATAGAGGTTCCAACTCCTCTTCATACTACATTTTCCAATGTGGGACTAAAGTCCCTTATTGATTCTCAACAATACTATACCGCAGCTACTTTTGTAATCATGTATGACTCGATACTTCTGCTAGTTTACTATTTTGTATTACTAATTTCATGATCATATATAATATAGTGTTTGGGATAACTACTTTTATTGTTATGTATAACCCCCTTGTCATATACAACCATGACCGTACTCCGGAGTATCGGTATACCCTGTAGTGCGTAGCTAGCATTGTTATGCCTTTGTTATATTTATTTCGGTATTGGGATATTACACTAGTCAGGCACAGAGGCTGGATTGAACTATTGGAGGACAAAGATGTACTCGTATAAATTGTATATCCTCGAAAAATTGTCGCTATGAGAGTACATATTCAGAATTGTATCGCAAATTTGTTATGCGTTAGGAAGAAATAACTATAGGGGAGGTCTTCGGTTCCATGTTATGCAGAAGTCAAGACAGAAGACAAAAATCATTATGTTGCTAACAAGAAAGCAGACCAGACTGGAAGCAGCAATCGGCTCCTAATAAAGATAAGAAAGCTTTGCACAGGTTCCCACAAACAACTTAAAAGCTTGGGCCCATATAAGTAGTTGGAGCCATCCAACTTCACTGATGTACCGAGAATAACATTTGGCTCAAGACCAGCAGAGTACCCCGTAGATAGTCAATGAGGGCCAAGGAACGACATAGAAGAAGGAAACATACTCATAGGAGGAACCACTGAGGTAGAGGTTGTATAAGTAGAGAGAGAAATAGTATCTAGGGTAGAAAAGGAACTAGCTATAGGGTAGTAGGAGGAGGAGGAGGAGGACTAGTGTAGCAGGAAATGCAAACCAAGTACATTAGAATGAGTAAAGAAGTTAAAAGCACATAACTATATCCATAGGAAAAGAAAAGGGGAAAAGTTTTTTTTTTATAGAAACTGGACAAATAGCTCGGCTCGCCTTGGAATCAGTCGGTTGAGCTCGGCTTAGCTAGGCTCCGGTACAGCTGAGTCAACATCTTGGCTCAGCTCTGCTCGCCTTCGATTTGGCTTGGCTCGACTCAACTTGATACGACTCAACTAGGCTCGGCTCCAAGGGCAAACCTAGAAACCATGAAAATTAAGGTTTCTGAGATCCATATCTCGATAGGTCGACGAGCTGTTAGAGAGGCATGGAGCATCTACAAGTCTCTGGGAGGTGTCGGAAAGGCTTTTAAACGAACGACGACAAGTGGTGGTAATCGTAGAACAGCGACGAGGCTGGATGTGAGTTTTGAGGGTCGGAAATATGTCGGCGACTCCTAGCGGCAAGGTCCGGCAGCCATCGTAGAGGCGGGGGAAGGCGATGGTGTCTGTTGGCATGTGGCGGTTGTGACAAGATCGAATTTGGCTATGGCAGTAATGGTGATAAGGAGTTGGTAAGTGGGAAGGAGAAACCCTAGAGTTCGAGCAAGAGCATGGGTTGCTCTAATACCATGTAATTTAGGGAATAACAATAACTAACCTCAAACTTCAATCATTGGATGGGATATATATACATCAATAAAAAATGTCCTAAGGCCCAATAGGCCATTGGGCTTGACCATACTAAATACCTATATATTCTCCTTTGCCAAAATATAAAGGCATAGAAAGTATGACATGTAAAGTTAACACTTGAAGATTAGACAAATAACCATAGAACTAGTTAAGTAGTGGGTTCTCACTATAGCCTAATTTAAGAAAACAAAAGGTTATGTAAACAATATTAGGAATGTGATTAACGGAGAACCTGGCTATAGACTTCCAATTTAGGGCTAGGTTCACATTTTTAAACAAGTGTTTGCCCTATCTGCCAGCATTTTGGAAAAACAGCAAATTGAACTTCCTTGCCTTTTGTCCGTTTCAAATGGGAATCAAACTAACCCTTAAATACACATCAAAAGCAATAAGTGAAATCCTCAACTTCAAAAAGGAGCCAAACTATTGTATAAAAATCTATTATAACAGAAAATCATAAAGGAGGAACAAGTGATTTTATATGACTATGCAAGAACATGCAACTTATGCCAAAACACATACAAATTTCTCCTTCCTCCAAAAACAAAACAAAAAGAGTGCTAAATTTAGGGGGGAGATGAGCTTACTATATGCGGCAGCTGATCAAATTGTTCGAAACAAGTAATGTTATCTTCAGAATATTCAGCAAGATCAGTCTTTGATAGCTCTTGGAAGAAAAGCAGAAATGCCTTTTTTTCAAAGTCCATGTCATCCAGCTCTCCCTGAAGTTTCGCTACCTTGTCGTTGGATATCCTTGCTTCGCACTCTAATTTGTCAAGGGCCTCTTGCTTTTCTGCAAGATTAACCTGTAGATTAAAGGAAAAGATGATATTTATTGTTAAAAGTTCATATAATCATGTGTGGATAGAAGGAAGATGTTTAGGAGGAGCTAGTCACTTAGTTTTTTCATGCCAATGGCAGCTTTTACCAACATGTAGCAAAGTAACTATGTTCGTTCAAAATTAACAAAATGGAGGTTCATTTGGCATAAGAAAGAAATGTCAGAGACTCAGAATTGCATCTGGTTAACTGACTACCTCTGCATTAGACAGTTGTGAATTCACAGATGTTAGCAAAAATTCCTTCTCTGCAATCTTGCGCTTCAGTTCATGAAGTGTCGCATGTGTGGTCATTTGGTTAATTGATTCCTCTGTTGATTTCAAGGCTTGCTCTTTCTCGGATACTTTTATGCGCATATCATCCAACTGTTCCCTCAGCATAGTCAATTCTTCCTTGTTGTTTTGAACTTCTTCTTCAGTCAATACCCTTGATGAGAATGTTGACAAATTCTCAAGAGTACTTTCACAGTTATCTATATGTTTATTCACTGTATCTTCTCCATTATCCCTTTCCTTTATTGCAGAAAGGGTTTGAGTTGTTCTTTTGCCTTTTGTATCACTAACCTGTTGTAGCAACATTAAGTATGTGTCATGCATTAGAAATTCAAGGAGTCATGGAAAGAGAATAAAAATAAGTTTGATTTACATTTACAATAACTGGGAAGGAAAGTTTACATGTTGGCTATTTTGCACAGACAGAAAAAAAGATGTCCGTATCATACCTTTGTCCTTTCCGTACTCATGCAACATAGGTACCTTTGTACTTATTTGAAAATGTCCGCATACCATATTTGTATCGTGTTTGTATCATTATCCGTGCAAAATAGACGCTGATAGTTTTATGCCAAAGGATGAATAATTAACAACACATATTACATTGAGAATATAGCATATAACATCGGAAACTTAAAAAGTAAATGAGAGAATGAAAAATATTAATTCACATACAAAAAACAGAGCATTTATCTCAAATTTTGGGGGTTGGTTGTTTGAATCCTTTTCTTCCCTTCAGCTCCATTAAGGACCATGTCCTCTGTACATTAACACTAACAAAAACCGTCCTGAAAACATCCATGTATGTTTAGGCCTACCTTAAGTCCTAGAGGCTGCTTTAACTACTACCTTATCACTCATCCTTACTATATCGGATTAGTTTCATATGAACATCCTATTTATATTGCATGATCCTTATAATTGTAGACTTGTTTATCTTGTTACACAGACACGAATAGGACACGACACAATGTTGACAAGGCAACATGGAAACAACACTTATTTTGGTGTCACAGTGTATTTTGGAGTGCTCCTTATGCGTCCAATACATGTCCAACACAACATGGCACGGCATTAATTTTTAGAGTGTTCGTTCTTCCTAGCTTGTTTACAATGATTAAACTCTTGACTCGTACTTGTTTTAGAACAAGTGCCAGTTTTATTGTCCCTCTAGTTCCAAATCGAGGACCTCCCTTCATTGGTAACTTATATTAGTTGTTGTACCACCTCATTTGGGATCAACCCAAAACCTTGCCTTCCTTAGCCTCCATGTTGCGCGAATAGGGACAGGGATACGGATAAGGACACAATAGAGATAGTGGATAGGGGCATTTTCAAATAGGTATAGTTTGATCACCGATGTTGCATGAATACAGTCACTACAAACACAATAATACAGGCAACATTTTTCCGTGAAACTGCAACATAGCATAGCCTTTGAAAGGAACAAAAAACATCACTTCTTACTATACTCCGATTTCATTTGGCCTTCTAGACATTCTTCAATTAGAAAAGCCTCGTAATGAATTAGTAAGTAATACACAGTCGTATCGCCAAAAAAAAAAAAAACCTTTTGTTTCCAAATTAAAACTAGTTCAGTTGTGTGGTTATCCTTCATCACAATGTCATTTGAAACTCGTTCCTATTGATTATGCAAAATTATATAATTGGTATTTACAATAGAGTTTCATCACTTTCATGTAAATAGTCATCACACCATCATCATGTAAGCCTTCTCTCCTCATAATGGGGTCAACTATGGATCCTAAGAGAGTTTTCTAAAGGATTTGACAAAAGAATTATGATTGTTTGCTAAACCTGACTTCAACCATTTATGTTGGTGCCAAATTCCTATCCAAGGTTATCTATGAGCATGGGAGGATTGTGGTCATGCCATAAAACATATGCGGCCAATTGGCAAGTAGGTAATCCTACTTCAATTTAAGCTCATGCCTCCAATGAGCACCCTCCAAGTTCTCCTATAATATAAAGAGTCTAGACAAAAAGGTACTACGATACGATCTGCTATAAGGAATTCCATTCGTCTCTACAATTCATTAAGCCAAAGAGTGAAAAGTAATTCCTCGCATCGTAGACACTAACAGTTAGAAGAACATAAAATTATTAAGAATCTAAGCTTCGGTCATGGATATGAGTAGGAACACAATATGGATACAGGCACCATTTTTCGTGAACGTGCAACATAGCATAGCCTTATCAAATTGAAAGGAACAAAAAAATCACTTCTTACTATACCCCGATTTCAACTATATAGTTGTGCTTCAAGACATTCTTCAATTAGAAAAGCCCTAGAACCCAATTAATTACTAAGTAATACACAGTCGTATCACCAATTTCTAAAATTTTCAAACCTTTTGTTTCCAAATTAAAACTAGTCCAATTGTGCACTTATCCTTCATCACAATGTCATTTGAAACTCGTTCCTATTGATTATGCAAAATTGCAGAATTGGCATTTACAATAGAGTTTCATCACTTTCATGTAAGTAGTCATCACCACCATCATCAACTAAGCCTTCTCCCCTCATAATGGGGTCAACTATGGACCCTAAGAGAGTTTTCTAAAGGATTTGACAAAGTTTTTATGGTTGTCCGTCAAACTTGACTTCAACCATCTACGTTGGCACCAAATTTCTAGCCAACGTATCTACGACCATGGGAGGATTCTGGGTCATGTCATAAGACCTATGCGTCCAATTGGCAAGTGTTAGTCCCGGGGCTTGATCAAAGATGAAAAACTGATGCAATCGAGATCTGAGAGTCACACAAAACTTTGCAGTGATCAAACTCAAGATCTACGATGATACAAAAAACCAAATAGCCAGATTACAATATGAAGGAGGAAAATAGAGAAGAGAAGATCTCTCGTTCTTCCTTGCAAACGTGTTACAATTAGGACAGAACGAGTTACAATAATCTAGAAAAAGATGAGATGAAGAAAAGTTGCTGGGGTGTCAAAACACCGTTGCTCAAAGCAAGATTCGCCCCACACAAATTGCTTCCAGGAACCAGCAAGTTGAAGAACTTATGGAACGCTCGAAGTCACCTCTGTTCTGACTCCTCGGATGGACTTGCAATGGCAGCAACAGCTCCCTCTCTCTCTCTCTCTTTTCTGACTTATAAAAATCGTAGTACCTCACAAAGGAGGCCAGAAGAGAGTATATATAGAGAGAGGATGGAAACCCTAGCCGCCTCTTCAGTTATGGAAAGATTGAATCAAATTCCACAAAGATAGTAACGAAATTAATTCAAATCTTATGGAAAGATTGAATCAAATCCCACAAAGATAGCAACGAAATTAATTCAAATATTATGGAAAGATTGAATCAAATCCCTCAAAAAGTGGATCTGAATTAATCGCATTGAATCAGTCTTTCCATAACTGACTTGTAGTCTGCACAGTCAGCAGAGTCCTCCATGCGGCAGTAGTCTGGCTGCATGGCCTCATGGCCGCAAGTGCCGCATGGACCGCATGGACCGCATGAGCCGCATGGACCGCATGAGCCTGCATGTGGCCGCATATGAGCCGCATGCCGTATAAGACCGCATGGCCGCATATGAGCCGCATGACTGCTGACGTGCTAAGTGCAAAGTGCGCCAACAAAACGCCACATTACGCCTCATGAGCCCATGAGCCCGAGTCCAAGCCCGAGTCCGAGTCCGAGTCGCTAGGCTTAGCTCCAAATGAAATTAATCCAAGAGAATGACAAAAGCATTAATGCTTAATCCTTGGAGCCTTATTCTTACCTCCTAGTAAAATCACCCACATGGTTCCCTCCTTAGGGTCACCACCCCATGTGCATCTCTCAACAACACAACCAAGTATATATGTTGAGATAACTCATGGTGCATTTCCGATGTGGGACTAAACTTTTACAAGGCATGTTGAGAGCAAGCTCTCTCCATGTAAAGAAATTACCAACAATCCCTCACATATCACAACATATATATGTGTCCAGGGTTGAGCGTTCCCCACAGTAACTGTCCTTTTTGCATTAGGATAGATGTCGCTGACGACTTGAATCTTCCCGCATGGGTTAAATAATAATGTGATACAAGAATGGACTACGCCTTGAATTCTGCACCACAATTGTAATTCTTTTCACTCACAAAGTGTAGTTACGTGTGCTTCTGGCTGCACATTAAAGGTCCTGTGTCAGCCTGGTTTCAGTGTATAATTTTGGACGTCTACAAGTTTACCCTCAAGAGACGGCCTGATATCTCTTTCCATACACTATAGGTGAGTTCTTTATTAAAGAGACATGGCATGAAGCCTTGCGCTTCCTTGCGGTGCTACGCCGCTATGACATGGCCTGAAGCCGAGGCATTACCCCTACCTGGAAACCTCATTGTAGTGTCATACTACTGTAGCATGAGGTCTCAGCCTCTTTGTAGTGCCAATCTACTCCTAAGGCTTCCTTGCGGTGTTACGCCGCAACGACATGGCTTGCAAGGTCGAGGCTTTACCCCTACCTGGGTACCTCATCGTGGTGTCGTGCCACTGTAACATGGGGCCATCCTCCCCTTTGTAGTGATGTCTACAACTCTTTAATTACGTCATACAGCATTAGGCTACTTGCCTATTTGCGGTGCTACGCCGCTATGACTTGGCTTGCAAAGCCGAGACATTACCCCAGACCTGGGAACCTCATGGTGGAGTCACCCCACTGTAGCATGGAGTTTCACTCCTTGTAGTGCTGCTCTACCGTGCTTCCTGTAAAGCACACCAGGCATTCACTCTGCCTGAGAACTCATTAAGGCGTTTAAGCCAACCTTCTACAGGATCTGTTTTTCGCAGAAAATACATAGTAGACAACAGTGGTTATGGGTCTGTATCCCTTCCATGTTCCAGAGAACAAGTACCCACTGTTACCTGATAGTTTCCCAGTCAGTGATCCTCCTTTGAACCAAAAGTTAGATGCCTAGTAGATTTCTCTTTGAACTAATAGCATAAAACTTTATGGTAGGATTACAAAGACACACTATCAGAATGCCTTCAAGCCCATTTTACAAGCTGTGTCATCGACCAACTGCGCTTGAGGCCCTTTGTGAACGGATCTGCCAGGTTCTTCTGACTCCGAACATCAATCACTGCAATTACACCTCTTTTGATAAGATCGTGTACTGTCCTGTGCTTCAACCGTACAGCCCTCTTCTTTCCGTTGAAGAGGTCATTTGATGCCACCGCCGCAGTTGCCTGGTTGTCACAGTATATCGATATCGCCGGTATCTGAGTCCCAACCACTGGAAGATCATACATGAGCTCCCGAAGCCATTCTGCTTCATCTGCTGACTGCTGCAGTTTCAAGTGCATAGAATTCAGATTCCATGGAGGAACGAGAGAGTATAGTCTGCTTCTTCGACTTCCACGATATAGCAGCTCCACCCAAGGAAAAGACATATCCACATGTGGATCTCTCGCTTTCCACCTCTGAACACCAGCTAGCATCACTGAAGCCTTCCACTACTGTCGGATACCCGTTGTAGTGCAGTGCATATGTCTGAGTCTTCTTGAGATATCTCATCACCCGCTTCACAGCTTTCCAGTGCTCAATTCCTGGATTGCTTGTGAACCGACTCAGCATTCCCACGACGAAAGCTATGTCAGGCCTTGTGGCAGTGGTTGCGTACATCAAACTTTCGATAATGCTAGAATACTCCAGCTGCCTGACGCTTTTCCTCGAGTTTGGCTTCAGCTTCTGATCACACATGTATGGCGTATCGATCACTGGAAGATCCTTATACCCATAGCGTGTGAGCATCTTCTCAATGTAGTGAGATTGTGATAGTGCTACTCCAGTGTCTGTCCGGATGATCTTTATGCCCAAGATGACATTTGCATCCCCCAAGTCCTTCATACTGAACTTGGCTGAAAGGAACTTCTTTGTCTCTGTGACACAGCCTATATCCGTCCCTAGGATTAGCATGTCGTCCACGTACAAACAAACGATGATTCCTCTTCCATCAGCGAACTTTGTGTAAACACATTTGTCTGTCTCGCTGACTCTGTAGCTGTTTGACCTAATAACTTTGTCAAACTTCTCATGCCACATCTTGGGAGCTTGTTTCAAACCATACAATGATTTCATCAACTTGCAGACTTTGTCTTCAAGACCTTTGACGACAAATCCATCTGGCTGTTGCATGTAAATCTCTTCGGTCAGCTCCCCATTCAGGAATGCTGTCTTTACATCCATCTGATGTATCACCAACTTATGTATAGCTGCTAGAGCGATTAACATCCTGATGGTGGTCATCCGAGCTACTGGAACGTACGTGTCAAAGTAGTCTATCCCCTGTTTCTGAGAAAATCCCTTGGCTACCAGTCTGGCCTTGAACTTGTCAATAGTTCCATCTGCCTTCATCTTCTTCTTGAAGATCCGTTTACATCCGATGGGCTTTTCTCCTTCAGGTAGATCTACCAACACCCATATGTTATTGGAGGTGATAGAGTCAAACTCGTCATTCACTGCCTCCTTCCAGAAGATAGCATATCTGGTCTTCATCGTCTCATCATAGGTAAACGGATCTGCTTCCACATGATAGGTGACAAAGTCATCTCCGAAGTCTTTAGGTCTCCTCGCTCGCTTTGCTGACGGCTCTGCGAGTTCTGGTACAAGAGTTGTTTCATCAACAACTTCTTCTTGGACTACTGGCCCATATGAGATTTCAGTCTCATTTGCACCTACATCATTTTCCGGAAAGTCCAAAAGAATAATGTTTTTGTCTTTTGCAAACTTGTCTTCAAAGTATTCAGCATCGCGAGATTCAATGATATGATTTGACTCAATATCAAGAAATCTCCGAGCATCATTCTTCTCGGCATACCCCAAGAAGATCAACTTCGTAGTCCTTGTCCCCAGCTTCTGAATCTTCAGATATGGGAGCTTCACATACGCCAGACACCCCCACACTCGAATGACATTCAAGTTTGGTCTGACTTTGAACCAGAGTTCATGAGGAGTTACATCCGAAGTTGCATATGGCACTCTATTCAGAATGAAAGTGGCCGTTAATGCAGCTTCTCTCCAGTAGCATTTTGGAAGACCTGCAGTAAGCAGCATTGAATTCATCATTTCTGTTAATGTTCGGTTCTTCCTCTCTGCTACTCTGTTGGATTGAGGAGAATATGGAGCAGTAGTCTCGCATATGATTCCATGTTCTTTGCAGAATGATGCGAAATCATGAGATCTATACTCCCCACCTCGATCACTTCTCAACCTCTTGAGTTGTTGTCCAGTCTGCCGTTCAGCTTCGGCCATGAACTCTCTGAACTTCTCGAAAGCTTCGTCTTTAGTCTTGAGCAAGTAGACGAACGCGTATTTTGAGAAGTCGTCGATGAAGGTTATGAAATACTTCATACCGGCCTTCGTGAAGAAATGTTTGAAGTCACAGATATCGGAGTGTACTAACTCCAGAAGATCTGTGCTTCGATTGACCCGAAGAAAGGGTTTCCTTGTGATCTTTGTCTGAGCACATACTTCACACTTCTCCACCTTACCCCCACAATTGGAGATAAGTCCTAGACTAGACATTTTGTTAATTCTTTTACAATGAACATGTCCTAGTCTATTATGCCACAACTCAAGAGAATAATCAGAAAATGCAACTGCATTAATGTCATTAAACTGGTTGACAAGCTGAATTTTAAACATTCCTTCGATTTGATAAGCCTTCCCGAAGTATGTTTCCTTCTTGGACATCACCATCTGACCAGCATTGATGTCCATCCTCAAGACTGTGTTGCAGAGCAGGCTTCCAGAGATCAGGTTCTTGGCAATCACCGGAACATGCTTCACACCTTGAAGCGTCAGAGTGTTCCCAGAAGTGAGTTTCAGCTCCACAGTCCCGATCCCCAGAACTTCAGCTTGGGCCTGGTTCTCCATGACAACCTTCTCAGATATCGGCTGGTACGTGACGAACCATTCCTTGCCAGAACAAACATGGCAAGTCGCACCAGTGTCTATCCACCAGTCAGAGTCAACCCCCACAGTTGTGACCTGTGCGATCATAGCAACAATGTTAGAAACCAAAGAAACCTTACTAGGCTCACCTTTCTCTGATTGTTTAGGCTTGGATCTGCATTCACTCTTGTAGTGGCCTTTCTTGCCACAATTAAAACAAGTCACTTGGGACTTAGACTTCTGTTGCTTGAAAGAAGGACCCTTCACTTTTAGATTGGTGAAGTCCTTGTGATGAGAAAACGCCTGCTTTCCCTTGGGATCTCTCGTCTACACTAGATTGGCCTTAGCCAACTGTTTGGACAGAGTGTTCATCTTCTGTTGGGAACGCATCTCGTCCTCAACATGGATCTCTTGAAGTAGATCTCCCAAGCTAATGTCTAGCTTCTTTCTGAGCATCCTTGCATAGAAGGTACTCCATCCAGCAGGAAGTTTTGAGACGATCCCTCCAACGACAAACTTGTCGGGAAGGGGCATCTCTTCGTCTTCCAGTTTCTGACGCAGCTTCAGAAATTCCTTTACCTGTGGCAACATGGACTTCTCGTCCTCAAAGAGCAATTTGTGATATTTTTCAACCACAAACATCTTGCTCTTGTTCTTGTCTTCTTCATACAGTTTTTCCACAGACTCTCATATGTCTCTGGCAAATTCCTTCTTCGAGTAGGATTCTGCCAGGGAATCCTCCATAGCATTCAGGATGAGAAGCCTACATATGTTGTTTTCCCTTCTCCATTTGGCCTGAAGTTTGGTAGCCGCATCGATTGCGGCAGTAGACCCAGTGTCTGGAACAGAGGATTCTTCCTCCAACAGTACATGATCAACGTCTTTGAGTTGAAGAGTTAGATAAACCTTCCTCTTCCGGACTTGATAATGCTCTCCATCGAACTTTTCCAACTTGCAGTAGTGCGATTGGACGAGCGAAGCATTAATGTTTTCCATCTACAAGGATCTTGCTTTGAGATTGTTAGTCCCGGGGCTTGATCAAAGATGAAAAACTGATGCAATCGAGATCTGAGAGTCACACAAAACTTTGCAGTGATCAAACTCAAGATCTACGATGATACAAAAAACCAAATAGCCAGATTACAATATAAAGGAGGGAAATAAAGAAGAGAAAATCTCTCGTTCTTCCTTGCAAACGTGTTGCAATTGGGACAGAACGAGTTAAATAATCTAGAGAAAGATGAGATGAAGAAAAGTTGATGGGGTGTCCAAACACCGTTGCTCAAAACAAGATTCGTCCCACACGAATTGCTTCCAGGAACCAGCAAGTTGAATAACTTGTGGAACGCTCGAAGTCACCTCTGTTCTGACTCCTTGGATGGACTTGCAATGGCGGCAGCAGCTCCCTCTCTCTCTCTTTTCTGACTTATAAAAATCGTAGTACCTCACAAAGGAGGCCAGAAGAGAGTATATATAGAGAGATGATGGAAACTCTAGTCGTCTCTTCAGTTATGGAAAGATTGAATCAAATCCCACAAAGATAGCAACGAAATTAATTCAAATCCCACAAAAATAGCAACGAAATTAATTCAAATCTTATGGAAAGATTGAATCAAATCCCTCAAAAAGTGGATCTGAATTAATCGTATTGAATCAGTCTTTCCATAACTGACTTGTAGTCTGCACAGTCAGCAGAGCCCTCCATGCGGCAGCAGCAGCAGCAGCAGCCTGGCTGCATGGCCTCATGGCCTCATGGCCTCATGGCCGCATGGACCGCATGGCCGCATGACTGCTGACGTGCTAAGTACAAAGTGCGCCAACAAAACGCCACATTACGCCTCATGAGCCCGAGTCCGAGCCCGAGTCAGAGTCGTTAAGCCCCTTTGGGGCTTAGCTCCAAATGGAATTAATCCAAGAGAATGACAAAAGCATTAATGCTTAATCCTTGGAGCCTTATTCTTACCTCCTAGTAAAATCACCCACATGGTTCCCTCCTTAGGGTCACCACCCCATGTGCATCTCTCAACAACACAACCAAGTATATATGTTGAGATAACTCATGGTGCATTTCCGATGTGGGACTAAACTTTTACAAGGCATGTTGAGAGTAAGCTCTCTCCATGTAAAGAAAGCACACAAAGTGGTACTACGATGCTATTTGCTATAAGGAATTTCATTCGTCTTTACAATTAATTAAGCCAAAGAGTGAAAAGTAATTCCTCTACTATTGAAGAACATCAAACATGAGGGTATATTACCTTGTTGTGGGCCGAAGGAGGGGCAGGCGTGTAGGCCATGGACGCTCGCCGCCTGAATGACGGATTTTCCCTCCGGTCCTGAACATAATTACATGAATAAACCACATCAGAAATTGAGAGAGGGGGTGGGGGGGGGGGGGGGGGGGGGGGGGGGGGCGGGGAATTGGGAAGATGAAGAAAAGACTTGGACTGACCATGAGGGACTCGACGAGGGGAACGATCTCGACGAGGTTCTTGAAGAGGTCGCCGTCGGCTTTCCTGCCATTTCCGGCAGGGGCATTCCTGGAAGAGGAAGCGGAAAGAACCAGCTGCTGCTTCTGCAACATTGGAAGAAGAAGAATGATGGTGGATCTAAGGACCAGAATTGCAATTGACCAGGTGAGCAAGTGAGGAAGGAGGAGAATGAAATTAGAATGGGAGAAGAATGTGATTTTGGCGGGAAAAATAACCTATTCCGTCGTTGAAATTACCGATGCGGCCCTTGGGCTATGTACTCCTAGGCTGGACTTTGGGATTGAGCAGTCCCAAAAGCACTCGATAAATTTGAAAGCAACTTATCAAACATCTTTTGGAAAAAGAAAAAAATGGAACAACTTTTGAAAGCATATACAAGGTGTTGGTTTCTCAATAGGGGTGAGCAAATACAGACCGATACCGAAAACCGACCGAATACCGATTAAAAATATTCCGAAAAATTGAACTGAAATTATGTACCGATACCGAATTGCCAAACCGACTAAAATATGGTATAATGGTAGTGGAAGCGGTTTGAGTGTAATTCCATACCGAAAATACCGAACCGATCATATATATATATATATATATATATATATATATATATATATATATATATATATATATATATATATATAATGTTGTTCGTGATTAATTTATACTACTATTTTTCATTTTTTATATTCGTTTTGGTCAGTTTCTTAGAACTTAGAATTGACTTTAATGGACTTGAAGTTATGTTAAGAATGTTAAGAATTGAGTTTTTGATCTTTTGAGCTTATGTTTTTTGTGCTCATAGAATTTTGAAGTGAATTTTGGTTACTTAAACTTATACTAAAGATTAAACTTAGTGACCGCGTTTAATCTTTTAAGCTCATTTTTAGGTGTTTGCGACTTGCTACATATTGTTCTCCTAATTTTGATTAATTTTTGATTGATAGATGCTTGGGTTTTAAATTTAATGCTTCCAAAAAAGTAAAAATATATATATTATAGGTTAAGAGGTTCAAAAATATTAAGACTTAGTTTGGTACACTGTAACGTAATCGTAATCGTAATGTAACCAAATGAAAAAAAAATATTCGATTATAGTGCGATTACGATTACATTACAGTGAACCAAACGGGGTCTAAGTGTGTTGATTGATCAATGTTAATTAGTAAAATACCAATACCGAACAAAAATCGATCGAACACCGATTTAACCGAAACTGAAAAAATCGATTCTAAATGGTACGATAATGGTATTGATTTTTTACATACCGATTTAAAAAAGTACCGAAAAGTTCGACCAAATACCGACCGATTATACCGATGCTCACCACTAGTTCTCAAGCAAATTTATCTACATGTCATTCTAGAATATTTGCAGTTGAGTTGTGACTGGTTGAAAGATGTAACCCCTCTTCCCGAGATCTTGAAGTATTTTTTTATTTGAATAAAATGGTGACTTTTGGATTTATTATAAATATTTATTTAATTAATTATTATTATAGAATGCTTTAATCATGGTTAAGATTTGGAGTATAAGATGACTAGAAATTGTGGCACGGATAGTACAATGGCGTGCTTTGACTAGTGTATTAGCCGTGGTAGGGAAGACCGAGCCATAAGTGTGTCCCAACTAGGAAAACCAGGCCAAGTTGCGACTTAACCCCTATAGATAATTTAATTATTTATTATTAAGTTTATTTGACTTTTAGGAAACCTGGTTGTACTAAACTAGCCCGGACTGGATCCGAATCGAGCCCAAGCCCATGTAGACATGTAGTACGACCAAGATATCCATGTAGATAATTATGGGTGTAATTTAATTAGTGTATTTATTTTAATGGATAAATAAGTAAATTATACAAATGAGTATTACATAATATATATGTGCTTGGTATAAAATTGGTATTTTGTCATTGAGTATATAATAACATTTTTCGAGAAAATGTATTTTAGATTCTTGGGAATTTTAGGCTATATATGAACTTGTATGTGAATATGTGTATACATAGTACCTAAGTATTATATATATATATATATATATATATATATATATATATATATATATCTATATATATATATATATATATATATATATATATATATTTATATATATATATATATATATATATATATATATATATATATATATATATATCAATGGAGTTCTATGTATATAAATATTGATAAAAAAAGGGAATTAATATATGACCATTGATTATAGAAAATTCTCTCATATATTCTTTCATGAAAATTTTCTAGTATCTATATAAAATGGGGGGTGTGTGTGTGTGTGTGTGTGTATATATATATATATATAAGAGATGAAAAATAAAAAGGAAAAATAACCCCTTTGTACTGTTCCCTTAGGAACATTCCCTTAGGAACAGTACTGTACCAAGCGCGATAGTCTCAACACCCACGAAAATAGCCGCGAGCAAACCTCCAGAGAAGATTTGATTTGATCAAATCTTGAACCAAACTTTCACCCAAATCTTTCCTAGTTCAATTCCTATCTATACGTACCAACCCTAGGATCTCGTACGTAGGAACAACCTAGAAATCGACCAACCACGGGAGATTTAAATCCCATAAAAACATGCACAACCACGGGGGTGTCGTTGACAAATTTCCATCGAAAACTTCTCAATTCTTACAACCAACGAATCCCAAGGCCTCCCTAAGCTCCTGCGCGTCTTCCCGACCATCTGTCGCCACTGTCAGCCGACTTAACGCCGAGGAACCGCTGCCGGAATCAGACGAAGAACAGAGGAGGCTCTGCTCGAACCTACAGCAGGTAACCCCCCTTCTTTCCCAGTTTTCTTCAATCGTATTTGTCTATTTTCTATTCCATCGAATCCTATCGAGAGCCTACATGACCCCCCTCGAAACCCTGGTAAATAGGTTGGTTGTATCGAACCCATCTGTCTGAGAAATCAACACGAAGTCGAAAAAAATCTGTTTAAAAACAAAGCAATATGACAGTTCAACACCTTGATTTGGAAGAAAGTTCTTGCACCAAACATTAGGAGTTTTCAAAAACCAACATAAATTAGTCCTAGATAACATACAGGGCTATAAAATCCTTTTTACAAAAGTCAGTTTTGACGAATGTGCACCGAGAAATCGGCTTCCCAATTTGACGAAAAACTGTTTTTAAAACTGTAGAAATTTAGAAATATTTTCCCAATATGGCATGCTTCCCGAAAAACCGGGCGACGTGGTCGCGAACTAAAAGTATCAAAAGGTGCGTATCAACTTCGCGAACGTGTGGACTTTGACGTAATTCGAATTGGTTGCGTGTGTGCGACGAATTTGATGTGTATCCGTCAAAATTTACCGTATCGACCTATTTACAAATTAGCCAATTACTTTGTGCACGTTCATCATCTCGAGACAAAACTTGTGCCAACAGAACCTTATCGTTTTTCTGGTCATGTATGCCAAGTTTGGTCTGATTCTGTGAATGTCGACCGGAACGCTATTTTGGCGGGCCTGCGACCCGATCCAATAGGCAAATTTATGCACGGCCTACCGAAATTCATCTTTAGATATACGATTGGGTTCGTATCAAAAAAATAGGTTCATAGACATATAGTTTGACAACTTTAGAGACCGTAGCTACTGACACGCTTTTCGGTACAAAACAGGTCCAACGGCGGACATCGTTTTGACCCGAAATTACCGTTTTGCCCCTGTGTTCATAATTAGACTTATGGGTAGGCTATCCTAGCTAATTTGACTATTCTGAAAATGTTACCAATGTCTGTTTTGGCATCCGGAGGCATTTGCGGGAGTTTAGATTTTGTGACTCTTTGATTGACGAGTTGTTTGCGGGACATGTTGCTCCCACCAGGCAAGTATACCTTGCCTTCCTCTATAGTTTATTTACATGTTTATATTATTTGTCTTTGTTACATGTCATACTAGTTTCTTTCGTGGATTGGTGATATGTGTTCCTTCATATTATGCATATTAGTTAGTGGTCTCGTTCATATACCGTCATCGTTCATAGTTTGACATTATAGTTCAAATTGGATTTGTTCTCATATGCACCTTGACTGAGTCGTATTGTGTCATCACATGTACCCTGGATGAGTCGTATCGTGTCGTAGAATGAGTGCGTTGTAACTGAACTGCTATTTTCTTATTTTGATTTTCTCAACCTGCGAGTCTACACTCGGGACGAGGGTTGACTGTTTGCACTTGCGAGTCCACACTCGGGACGAGAGTGATTGTCATGAACTAACCTGCGAGTCCACACTCGGGTCGAGGGTTAGTGATTTATTCAAACCTGCAAGTCCACACTTGGGACGAGGATTTGGTATCCATTGATCTCTGTTCACCTGTTTTCTTCCAACAGTTCATTTATGCATAGTTATTATCGTACCCGTGTTCATAGTCACTTGTCATATTCTGTCTCTTTCCAGTTTAATTCTTATGAAAGATAAACTGTTAGATAGGTATGTTTTATGTATCTTGCTAGTCCCCTGAGGACCTGATGATCTTTTCAGGTAGCTGATTATACGGAGTTAGTTAGCTGGTCATGATGATAGTTGATTACATTTGCAGGATTCAGGTATTTGCTAGTGATATTACTTTGTTATCCTCTCGTGCTTTATATTCCTTATCATGATATATTCTGCTCGTTAGCCTAGTTTATAGACTCATGTTATTTCTCCGGAGTCTAATCAGACATACATGCTAGTGGGCTGTAGACCTTGAACCATAATGTTCATTCTTGTTTTATATTCTTCTTGTGGATTAAGATATAGTTTAGTTTACCATATTAGACGTGATACCCTATTCTGGACAGCGTATACATATTCGAGTTGGGCTGGAGTCCGCTTGATACGTAGCTGGCTTGCGCATGCGCTCGTATCCCAAAAAGCGGGAATGGGTCGTGACAATTTTTTTTGGTGGCCCATGCAGGTCAGAGCATATCGTATCGGTTACGTAACTGTACTGGTACGAGCCTGCGAATATGATTAAACCCTTAGAAATCTCAATCCACACTGCTTTGAAAATTCTCTTAGAAATTTCTCTAACGTCCTTGAAACTTCATATTTGCTCTCGATTATTCTCCCTTACCTTCTCGTACCGTTGATTCTCGTTCCTTCCTATTTCGGGGTGACGAATGATCGTGATGTATAGAATTTATCAGAAATTCCTTAGTTATAGTGTAGATAGGAGGGGATTAGAGATGCCATATGCCATAAATATCTATTTGTAGTAATTTTTGCAACTAGTGTACAAAGTTATAAATATTATGACATCATGTGTTTGAAGGGGTAGTATGACCAAAGATGGGTAGAGATTATAGCGAACTTATTCTTGGTGGTTAGTTAATTGTGAAGAACATTGATGAAGTTTATTATATTTGGTAATAAAAAATTATTAGAATTTCTTTTGAAGACAACATTTGAATATTGGATTTACGTTTTTAAAATATTGAGGAGATCCCACTTAGTATGTTCTTGTGTCATATGGGTTGATTCAAAGGTGGGTAGAAAAGCCCGAGGAATTGTAGTTACAAAATGACCATGAGAATAATTGATAGCTAGTGGGATCCCGTCTTCTACCATCACTGATGGACTTTTTTCTTAAATTTCGAGGACGAAATTATTTTAAGTTTGGTAGATTTGTAACCCATCTTTCCGAAATCTTGAATGTATTTTTTAATTTATTTGAATTAAATGGTAACTTTTGAATTTTTATAAATATTTATTTAATTAATTATTATTATAGAATGATTTAATCATGGTTAAGATTTGGAGTACAAGATGATTAGGAATTGTGGCACGAATAGTGCAATGACGTGCTTTGACTAGTGTATTAGCCGTGGTAGGGAATATCGAGCCATAAGTGTGTTCCAACTAGAAAAACCAGGCCAAGTTGCGACTTAACCCCTATAGATAATTAATTATTTATTATTAAGTTTATTTGACTTTTAGAAAACCTAGTTGTACCAAACTAGCCCGGACTGGATCCGAATCGAACCCAAGCCCATGTAGACATGTAGTACGACCAGATATCCATGTAGATAATTATGGGTGTAATTTAATTAGTGTATTTATTTTAATGGAAATAAGTAAATTATATAAATGAGTATTACATAATATATATGGTTTGGTATAAATTTGGTATTTGTCATTGAGTATATAATAACAATTTCTAGAAAATGTATTTTAGATTCTTGGAAATTTTAGGCTATATATGAACCGTATGTGAATATGTGTATACATAGTACCTAAGTGTTAGGTGTGTATATCTATATAATATATATATATATATATATATATTATATATATATATATATATATATATATAATATATATAATACTATATATATATTTTTATATATATAATATAGATATATATATATATATTATATATATTATAATAATATATATAATATATATTATATATATATATCTAGATATATATATTCTATATATAATATATATATATATATAATATATATATCTATATATAATATATATATATATATATATAACTATATATATATATTATTATATAGATAGATATATATAATATATATATATATATATATATATATATATATTATAATATATATATATGTATATATATATATAATGGAGTTCTATGTATATAAATATTGATTAAAAAGGGGAATTAATATATGACCATTGATATAGAAAATTTCTCATATATTCTTTCATGAAAATTTTCCAGTATCTATCTAAAATGGTGTGTGCGTGTGTGTGTGTGTATATATATTATATATATATATATATATATATATATATATATATATATATTATATATATATATATATATATATATATATCTTTGTGTATGTGTGTCTATGTGAACATATGTATATATATTGGCCAATATATATACTAAGCTATATATAGTATAATATTGGCCTATATATATACATATGTTCACATACACACACACAAAGATATATATATATATATATATATATATATATATATATATATATATATAATATATATATATATATATATATATAAGAGAAATAAAAAATAAAAAGGAAAAATAAACCCTTTGTATTGTTCCCTTAGGAACAGTACTGTACCAAGCCCGATAGTCTCAACACCCGCAAAAATAGCTATGAGCAAACCTCCAGAGAAGATTTGATTTGATCAAATCTTGAACCAAACTTTCACCCAAATCTTTCCTAGTTCAATTCCTATCTATACACACCAATCCTAGGATCTCGTACGTAGGAACAACCTAGAAATCGACCAACCATATGAGATTAAATCCCATAAAAAACACGCACAGCTCCGGGGGTGTCGTTGACAAATTTCCATCGAAAACTTCTCAATTCTTGCAACCAACGAATCCCAGGGCCTCCCTAAACTCTTGCGCGTCTTCCCGACCATCTGTCGCCACTGTCAACTGACTTAACGCCGGGGAACCGTGCCGAAATCAGACGAAGAACAGAGGAGGCTCTGCTCGAACCTACAACAGGTAACCCCTATTCTTCTCCACTTTTCTTCAATCGTATTCGTCTATTTTCTATTCCATCGAATCCTATCGAGAGCCTACATGACCCCCCTCGAAACCCTGGTAAATAGGTTGGTTATATTGAACCCATCTGTCCGAGAAATCGATACGAAGTCGAGAAAAAATCCGTTTAAAAATAGAGCAATAGGACAGTTCTACACCTTGACTTGGAAGACAGTTCTTGCACCAAACATTAGTAGTTTTCAAAAACCAACATAAATTAGTCCTAGACAACATATAGGGCTATAAAACCCTTTTTACATAAGTCAATTTCGACGAATGTGCACCGAGAAATCGGCTTCCCAATTTGACGAAAAACTGTTTTTAAAACTGTAGAAATTTAGAAATATTTTTCCGATACGGCATGCTCCCCGAAAAATCGAACGACGTGGTCGCAAACCGAAAGCATCAAAAGGTGCATATTGACTTCGCAGACGTGTGGACTTTGACGAAATTTGAATTGGTTGCATGTGCGCGACGAATTTGATGTGTGTCTGTCAAAATTCACCGTATCGGCCTATTTGCAAACTAGCCAATTACTTTGTGCACATTCATCATCTCGAGACGAAACTTGTGCCAACAAGTTCGCATCATTTTTTGGTCCTATATGCCAAGTTTGGTCCGATTCTATGAAGGTCGACCAGAACGCTATTTTGGCGGGCCTGCGACCCGATCCAATGGGCGGATTTATGCACGGCCCACCGGAATCCAACTTTGGATATATGGTTGGATTCGTAAAAAAAAAACTGGATCTGTATACATATAGTTTGATAACTTTTGAGACCGTAGGTACTGACACACTTTTCGGTGTAAAACGGGTCCAACGACGGACATCGTTTTGACCCAAAATTACCATTTTGTCCCTGTGTCCAGAATTGGACTTATGGGTAGGCTATCCTAACTAATTTGACTATTCTAAAAACGTTGCCAATGTCTGTTTCAGCATCCGGAGGCATTTGCGAGAGTTTAGATTTTGTGAATCTTTGATTTGATGAGTTGTTTGTGGGATATGTTGCTACCACCAGGGAAGTATACCTTGCCATCCTCTACAATTTATTTTATGCTTATATTCTTTGTCTTTGTTACATGTCATACTAGTTTCTTTTGTGGATTGGTGATATGTGTTCCTTCATATTACGCATATTAGTTAGTGGTCTCGTTCATATACTGTCATCGTTAATAGTTTGACATTATAGTTCAAATTAGATTTGTTCTCACATGCACCTTAACTAAGTCGTATTGTGTCATCACATGTACCCTGACAGTCGTATTGTGTCATAGAATGAGTGCGTTATAATTGAACTGCTATTTCCTTATTTCGATTTTCTTAACATGTGAGTCCACACTCGGGACAAGGGTTGACTGTTTGCACCTGCGAGTCCACACTCGGGGCGAGGGTGATTATCGTGAACTAACCTGCGAGTCCACACTCGGGACGAGGATTAGTGATTTGTTCAAACCTGTGAGTCCACACTCGGGGCGAGGGTTTGGTATCCGTTGATCTCTGTTCACCTGTTTTCTTCCAGTAGTTCATTTATGCATAGTTATTCTTGTATCCGTGTTCATAGTCACTTGTCATGTTTTGTCTCTTTCCAGTTTAATTCTTATGCGTGATAAACTGTTAGATAGGCATGTGTTTATGTATCTTGCTAGTCCCGTGAGGACCTGATGATCTTTTCAGGTAGATGATTGTACAAAGTTAGTTAGCTGGTCATGATGATAGTTGATTACATCTGCAGCATTCAGGTATTTGCTAGTGATATTACTTTGTTATCCTCTCGTGCTTTATATTCCTTATCATGATATATTCTGCTTGTTAGCCTAGTTTATAGACTCATGTTATTTCTTTGAGTCTAATCGGACATACATGCTAGTGGGCTGCAGACCATGAACCATAATGTTCATTCTTGTTTTATATTCTTTTTATGGATTGAGATATAGTTTAGTTTACCATATTAGACGTGATACCCTATTCTGGACAGCGTATACGTATTCGAGTTAGGCTAGAGTCCGCTTGATACGTAGCTGGCTTGCGCACCCGCTCGCATCCCGAAAAGCGGGAGCGGGTCGTGACAAAAGAAAATAAAAAATTTAAACTTTGTCACTTGGATCCACATAGAGCCCCATGTGTTTCCAAAAAAATTATGAGTTTTTCTTATATTTTTTCTTTCTTTTTCTTTTTCCCTTTTTGTTGCAAAGGATTGAACATAAAAACTACTTCCATGTAAACATGATCCCAACAATATCTCCATTAGGGAGGACACTTAGCTCATACAGTGGCAACTTATATTTCCCTAAAAGAAACCACAAAAATATCCAAGTTTTGCGAGAAAAATCGTACTTGGTTAATCTTCCAAGAACATATTGCAAACTTCAATCATTGAGACCTTGCGAAGTGTCACACCTCGCTCCCGGAATATAGTAAGTCAAGTACGTAACTAGCATCACAGGCTACGCGTCATACAAATACAATAATATTCGTACATATCCATGATTGATGCCTGTAAGGTTCGAGGATAAAAGTATGGACAAGCTAAAAACTGAGAATAATTTACATCTATAAACATAAATCATCCATAATTACATCACACAAGTCTAGTTTCTGTAATATACATAAAAGAACTATACAACTACAAAATAAAACTACTGCTCTACACTTTTGCTTGCACTATTTTTAGACTCATCTACGCCATATACAGGAAGAATCTCTTTCTCATCCATGTTTTTATTTAGTGAACATATACTAGGTCATCAAAGATATACAAGTCCTCGATTCAAGAATAGTGAAATAAATGAACTAAAACAGTACATAATTGAAAAATCATAATCTGATACTCATATAGGAAGATAATATAAATAACCATAAGGAAGTATTGTAGTATCAATTCAAAGTAAAAATCTAAGAACACTTTAGATAGAGAAGAGATGAGATGAAATTGGATGATTGAAATGAATGGTAATCTCAACTCTATTTATAGTGTTTTTGGGGGACCGAACTCGGACAGAGTTCGGATGCTAGAATTTCGCATACGAACGTTGGATGCAGATTTGGTGGGAACTGAATTTCAAATAACCCAGACCGAACTCGGGCCGAGTTCTGATCGAGTTTGGGCAGAGTTCTGCCAGAACTATTGTGGCCAAATTTTGATAGGTTTTGGGCTTTGTAATATGTGGGCTTTTGGATAAATATTTATGTATAGGCAGGCTATATATTGTGGACTGAGAATAGCTAAGCCAGTACCGATCCGATCAACCTCACATTTTTCCTAGACTCAAATAAAAGGAAAAATACATAATAAATATGAAAACCAATAGCCCTTTGATGATGCATTTCTTCTGACAATTGAGAAGACTTGAAGACGCATTTTTTCTTGACGGCAATCGTCCAAAGATAAACATATATGGAAATCTGAATACCTTTCGGAAGCTTCACCCCCGAACCCCCACGGGGGGCGCTGCCCCCTCGACCCCGTCCGCTGATCGGACAGCGGAACCCCCGATACGAGGCCCCGGATAGGTTGTTGGGCAGTTTAGAGATATCTTCTTGTATAACGCCGTCTTTGGACCATCAAATATTGTTCATTGCATATGTCCTGGTTTGATCATGATAACTGCTTGTCTGCAAGTACATGTTAGATGAACAAAACAATATGATGCAGTATGATATAAGCATAGCAATATGATATAGAACATTTAGGACAATAATAAGTTTAAGTAGCAACATGATAGTGATTATATGAATATTAGTGACATCACTAGTTAAACTTAATTGATTAGCCATATTCAAAAATATGATATAATCATTGGGCTAACAATCTTCCCTTTTTGATTATGACAAATCGGTTAAGTTTAAGATAGAACGATAGATGCATGTATCACTAATAAACATATATTACTGGAATATTGTGTGCTAACTTAAACTTATTTTTTCTCCGTTGACATGATCAAAAAATAAGCTCCCCCGTAATAAGATATCAATGAACAACAATTTGGAGAACAGTGTAATGACAAGTTTAGAAGAATTGTACAACTAAAGTATAGAAACTTGTCAAAACACAATATAGTTGGTTGAACTTAAAAAAATAATCAAATAATAAATAGTTTACCAACTAAAAAAATCCAAAATGACATTCAAAAACACAACTGTAGTTTTGAAATAGACCAATTAAGGATTTAAAATTAGATACCAATATAGTAGAAATCAATCATTGGTCATAAATAATCCACGAGGAATTAAAATCCGCAGATCTAGTATATACCAATATAAAATACCAAATATAGTGAGACTTTTAACAATGATCACAAAAAAATATGATTCATTATTTGCCCATACAAATTAGTGAATCACTTCAATAAAGAGTATAATCATTGGAAAGAAGTCAAAATAGATATACTAGAATCTATGCAAAATCTATACCAAAGTTCATGCATTTGAACTCAATTACTTTAGCATGATAAATAAATATCCACTAGATAAACATGAAGGTAATGAAGACAAAATACTTGAGAAGGAGAAATTCAGTCGACTTGAATACTCCCCCGCAAAGTATGATCAGTCTAAGTATAGATAATCATGAACTTTGAGATAAAATCTCAATAAAAGATGCCAAATCAATTTAAGCTCAAAAGAATCATCAATAAGGATAATTAAATATGTTTGGCAAGATAACTTTTACAAACTCATAAAATGAGAGAATTAAAAATAAATAAATAATAATAATCATATATTTTCTCATAAACTTACTAAAATAAAAAATTATGAACAAATCAATAAGATATTTTAAGTAAAAGAATATATGTCCACGATGAACTAGGTATACCAAATATTAAGGGCATAAAAGAATTAAAATAATTAATTTGCTCTCCCTTAAAATATGCGTATCTAGTTCCAAAGTAATTTATATGCAAAAATAGATAAAATAAATAATCCCCAGATCTAAGGAATATCCAAGATATGCATATTTCTTTCCTTTGATCAAATGCATATAAAGTTCCAAACTTGAAACAAATATCATCTTTAGGCAAGTAAAAGAAATATATAATAAAAGCTTAAAGATGAACAAACAAAATATGTCTACAATGAACAATATATATTCAAATAACAAAAATTATTTCAAGACAGTAAATTTTAGAAAATTGCCTTAATAATGGTATTCGAGTAACGGACAGATTAAAAAAATTAGAAGACATTTGAAATACGGAATTCACTATAAAAAAGTTGTCTTAGTGAATGTTCGAATGCATCCGCTTAGTCCTCAGACTCACAACTGACGATTCAAAACTTTTGTATCACGAAAACAGCTTTAATAAAAGATCCATAGCCTATTTTAAGTAAATAAAAGCAATACTAGATAAATGTCCAGAATAAATAGTATTCTAGATATATGGCATGTTAGGGAAATAATTGATTTGAAACAATTAACTGCTCCTTATTTTCATGGCTATATCCAAAATTAATAAATTTAAATTCTAGAGAAATATTTCCAGAAGTAGAAAACTAATTCACTAAAATATTAGGTCTTCTTATCAAAGTTTATTTATTCCCTTTTAAAGCCGTAGCATGGTATCAATCGCAGGTTTAAAGAAAAGAAAGAGAGAGAGAGAGAGAGAAATTAAACTGACATCTCCCCAACAAAGAATTATCGCTATAGGTAGTTAGTAACTTGAATAAGAAGAGAATAATAAATCTTAAAAAATATCATGAATAAGAAAAACAATCATCTTTAGACAAAAGAGATAATATCCATTAAATGAACACTTAAGATGTAAAGATATTTCAATTTAGCATATATAAATAAACATACGATGAAAAATCATAAAAGACAACATAAATTGATCTATGCAATAAAATCTCACAATAGAAAAGTTAGATCAATACATGTTACATTTTGTAAAAAATATAAAAAGATAATATTGTCCATCAAAATAAAAGTCCAAATCTAAAGATGAAATCTATATCTCTTTGCTTAAAGTTGAGATCAATCCAAGATTGTAGATCGTTTTAGAGAATACAAAAATAAGTGCATCTACTGAAATCGAAAAATCTCAAACAATAACAAAAGAATCAAATCATTTGTAGCTATAAGCATAAGATGTATCCATTACATGTATCCTTATATGTGCTACAAAATTATTGGGTAACAATAAAATATAAAATATAAAATATTTATAAATCAAAATATAGGGCCCAGATATGCTGATATATTATGGAACCTAGGGGACTGGGTTCAGTGCCTTGGATCCAGAACTACATAAGAGTTGCAAGTATACCTTAATAAATCTTAAATCTATAAAGTATTAATCACTTTGGGTTAGCTGTAGGGGCCGATTCCCAGCTAGCGGTAGTCCGAATACTAGTACATCGTGTCACTTCAGGCTATTTACACCTGTATGACAGAAGGACCCTTTTGGCTTGTACCCAAGATGATTTCTATTTTTAAGAAATTAGATTTAAAAGAATATACGTAGTATCATCAATCAGCATCGAGATCCAGAATTTCTAAATATAAGATAAGTAAATCCCCAAAGAATGAACAAGGAATGATCATCAAGATTAAGATACTAAAACTAGTTTTAAAAAAGTTTTCATAGTGCACTATAGAGATAAATATATAGTATAAGTGTGCACCAATAAACATATCAAGATAAAACAAACGATCTTAAAAGAACACTCATAAATAATCATGAGCAAGACATTAATAAATATTTCTTCTCAAAATCCCAACTTAAAGATATAACCAAATAAATATCGAAAATTAGGAGACTACCAATATATATATATATATATATATATATATATATATATATATATATATATATATATATATATATATATATATATATATATATATATATTTATATATATATATATATATATATTATATATACGTATATATATATATATATATATATATATATATATATATATATATATATATATATATATATATATATATTATATACGTATATATATATATATATATACATATATATATATATATATATATTATATCATATATATATATATATATATATATAATAAATAAATAAATATATATATATATATATATATATAGATATATATATATATATATATATATATATATATTTTTTTTATATAAATAAATATATATAAATATATATATATATATATCTATATATATATATATATATATATATATATATATATATATATATATAAATATATATAAATATATATATATATATATATATATATTTTTATATAAAAATATATATATATATATATATATATATATATATATATATATATATATATATATATATATATATATATATATATATATATATATATATATATAATTGCATACATGAAATAATTCAAATATAAATTAATTACGAGTCATGTATCCAAAATGTCAACCAAAAAGCCAAAAAAAATGTCATTTAAGGGAGTCTTTGAGGAAGAAGCTAATAAAGAGAAGAACACAAATTTACTCAAAGTAATCAATAGCTGAAGTATGAGGTAAGCATAAGTTTGAAGATAACAAGTATAATTAAATACTTTGCAAAATAATATAGAACTTGAGTTGAACTCACATCCCCCATAAAGCTATTTATACAAAAATATATATATATCAATATAAAAAATATATGAGCAATATATGAATGACAATAAAGTGTTCATGTATCCTTAATAAGCATTGAAAAATTATCATAGGATCAAAAACATATTTAAATATGCTTTATTAGGCAAAGATGTTTTGATTCATAAGAAGTTAATCAAAATGAAAATATGATAATCAATAGTAAATATATTATGAAAGCACAAGGTTAATATAAAAATATATGTATATACTTTTCAAGTAAAAAAGAGAGACTTGTGATAAACATACATATTCACAAAATACCGATTAAAGATATGACATGTTAAAGACAAATCGATAAGAAGTGACCATTAAAAAAATATTAAAGACGAAGAGTCAAAGACATATTAACCAAAAAAACTCCTATGGACTAGAGTGGTATGCATGCTTCAAGAATAAAGACTAAGAGTAAAGAGCATACCTAGATAAATGTGTCACACTAATAAAAGAAAGACTATATAGTGTGAAATAATCATTTAAGCTAAACAACTAGTCATGCTAGGATTATATCTCACATTGATTTAAACAATAAATAATTAAAACTATATATCAATGATAGATAATATCAATACATCAATAAGAACATGCTAGATATTAAAAACTATTTAGGAAGCATGTTACCGAAGTGGTTCTAGTGACCACACTTGTGTTGGTGTAATTGCTTGGATGATGACCTTTGTAGCTTTGCAATCACCAATATGCTCCATGGTTCTATTTGATATAAGAAGCTTCACCTGCATTAAGAGGCGAAGATCTTGGTATCCAAAACTTGGATCCATATTTGTTAGCTTTGGGAACCAATTTGCACAAGTTCATATCAACTAGCTTTCTAATCTGACAATGATTAGAAATGTGTCCATTCATGCCGCAATAATGACAAAAAGTATTAACATTAGGGCTATGTGCAGCAGTATGAGAACGTGCGGTGTATGTCTTGCGTAATTGACTATAATAAAAAGCATGATTATGTTTAACCTTAGCTTTGCATGCTTCATTTGTAAAAGATCTGCCGTGTGTGATTTTGTGATATGTCACGTGTCTTGTGTTAGACTGAGCCATAGGTTGTACTACCTGCTTTTCCAGTCTAATCTTTAACCTTTTGGAGTTAGCACAGATCTCATCATATTTAACAGTAAGAGCATCAATTCTACATAAAGCAATAAAATACTTCTTCTTTTCTGTTTCTAATTCCTCCTTAAGTTTAGCATTTTATTGAGTGCTTTTCTCAATGCAATCAAGTGCTTCATGCAATCTAAACTCAAGTGTGGAAATATCAACAGAATTATCAGAAGTAGAAGTATTTCTAGCATCACTTAATAAGCAAGTAAGCTTTTTTATTCTCATGCTTATAGGATATAATATCCTTTCTAGCTTGCTTATACTTATCTAATACTTTCTTCTGTTCTTTTAACAGATCACTAAAAGTATCAGATAGCTCATCATAAGAAAATTCACTCTCTTCAAGAATAGAGTTGTCTTGTACCTCGTTGGATAATGCCATTGAGCATATATTTGTAGCTTGACGAGGTCTCTCTTCTTCTTCAGATTCGCTTGCCTCGCTTTCACACCATATGCTCATGGTAGAGTACTTATGAGATGACGACCTTCCTTTGTTTGATCGTTCATAGTGACTCTCCTTTCTAGCAGTACTTCAATCTTCTTTGTTGTGGCCTATCTTCTTGCAGTTGTCACATACAAGCTCTTCTTCATATATAGGGTTGTGTTGAACCTTAAATCTCGATGCCATCATGCACATATTTGCATCATTATGAAGCCTATCCTCCTCTCTGGAGTCGCTAGTACTGCTTTCGTACCTACACTCATAAGTAGCTTCAAGAAGTTTCTAAATTTTATGAGATATTGTGCAAGTAGTAATGAGATTGAATACATTAAAGTCTACAGCACAATAGAAAGCATGCTTTGCTTTTGCATCAAGCCTAGCTAACTTCTTCTCTTCCTCTGTGTAACTATAATAAGGCTTGTTAATAAATGAAGAAGTAAGAATAGAGGTGATAGTAGGCTTTTTGTAGCCATTGCAAACAATTGACCATAAATCTAGAGACTTCAGGTAGAAGCTCATCTGTGTCTTCTAAGAAGTATAGTTTATTATATCAAATAGTGGAGGTCTATTTGTGGACTGCCCTTCACCTGTGAATATTGATTTCACGGCTGTCATATACAAATTCTCTAGAGTGTTATATATGAATATAACATGCTCTGATATAACAATTGTGGGAGCAATTGGTATGAACAGTAATATCTATATAACAAGCACCTGCTTTGATACCAGTTGTAGGACCGTTGAGCACCTCTAGAAGGGGGAGGGGTGAATAGAGTGTGTGTGCATGCAGCAGAAATAATCACTAATTAAAAATAGATTATAAACTATGGCAGATAAAAGATGGTAAATAAAATATAGTAAAGTAAGAGTCAAGAATTCAAACTCAGTGACACAGCAATGTATACTGGTTTTCCTTTGAAAGGACTAGTCCAGTCATGAGTACTCTTGCTCGCTATTAATCCACTATGGCACAAGCTTTAACTGAGCGCTTGCAACTCTTACAACACCGTGCTTGGCGACAAGTGCATGACCGACTTCACAATACTGTGCTTGGTGACAAACGCATGACCGACTTCAGAAGGCAATTAAAAAACTAGAACATTTTCTGAATACAACCTCTGTTACAACTCTTCAACACCAAACTCTAGATTAAACGAAACTGTACTGGCTTGGCTAAGAGTCGTAAAGGTTAGATATGAAAGTAAAAAGCTCAGAACACTATAGATAGAGAAGAGATGAGATGAAATTGGATGATTGAAATGAATGATAATCTCAACTTTATTTATAGTGTTTTTGGGGGACCGAACTCGGACAGAGTTCGGGTAAAGTTCGGACAGAGTTCAGATGCTAAAATTTTGCATACGAACATTGTATGCAGATTTGGTGGGAACTGAATTACAAATAATACAGACCAAACTCGGCCAGAACTCGGGCCGAGTTCTGACCGAGTTCGGGCAGAGTTCTGTCAGAACTATTGTGGCCAAATTTTGATGGGTTTTGGGCTTTGTAATTGTTCGCCATTAAAATCTTTCAATTTCAATCATAATCACAAACAAAACAGTATTACAATATAGGACTCAGATGTAGTCCTAGGAGTACAGTTTTGTTTTTATCTGGGTACTATATCGATGGAGCGAGTGGTAATGCGTTGACTCCGTTGACGATCTGACGACGATTTTAGATTCTCTGAAGGTCTGGGTTGCTCTGGATGCCGGAGCTTGCAAAGGGAAAGAAGTCGTTGAGTGTCTCTTCCGATCTCTGTGAGTGGACGTACGTCTCTGTAACTCTGATGATCTTGTTATGTGTGTCCCTCTCGAAGAAGGAAATAATCCCTCTATTTATAGGCAACAGGTTGGGCTGCCTATGCACGCATATGTAGGATGCGCCTGTATGTAGGAACGCCACGTGGCTGGAGCTGCGGAGGGCGCATAGATGATGTGCCCTGATTTATGGGTTGAATCCTTCCTGCTGTACTTGTGGGCTGACACGTGGCAGTGGAGAGGATTCTTCGATTGCCGAGATCTTGGGTGGTTAGCACCCTTCGTAGGCTGAACTAAGTCAAAGGACACATAGCATATGTCCTTGGCTCAAAGATCTCAGTTTTGGTGGAGAATGATCCGATGAATTGTGCATAGGATTCGGCACAAGAGGAGACTGAGCTTGTAACCTTTAGGAGTCACAAACTAGTCTGGGCGCATGACTCGAGGTGCATGTTTTGGTTACATGGCTGGGGAGGCGTATGCAGCGACTTGACTTCTGTGATCAGAAGTAAGTCAGAGGTGCATGACTTTTGAGGCACATGTAAATCTTTGGGTGCATGGCTGTGGAGGCGCATGCGAGTGGTTGGTCGGCCACGTGGCTTGTAACCGATAGAAGAAAGTAATAATGACGCTGACGTCAGCGGTGCTTCATTTTTTGTAAAAGCTGTTGCTGCTCTGTCATCGAGACATGGCTGCTGTCGTCTCAGCCTTCAGCATTTAATACTTTTGACGGGCGATAAGCTTTTGAGTGGGCGCATTGATCTACGTTCTACTAGGCACATAGGGGCGCGTGGGGTGCATCCTTATGAGGTGCTTGGTACTGAGTCTGTATGATACACGGGATCTGACCGGTACGTCTATTGTATGGCACATCTTCATTGGTCCGGCTATTGTGTTCTTTGAGTGCTTTAAATGGCCGTTTTGACCTAGTTGAATTCGAAGGGATAGGTTCATCACCATGAACGCAAATTCATTGCATGGAATTCGGAGAGCTCGCCACTTGGTGCATAGGTTTGTTTGCCCGGCCTATAAATAGCAGCAAGGAGAAAGTTTTATTTCTCGTTTTCTCTCGTCTTCCCGAATGGAGATGAACTTCTTTGCTCGAGTACATTCCGTTGACAAGATGCTCCCGAGGGTGAAGATGCGTCGAGTCGTCTTCGTACGCACTCGTGAAGGTGACTGTTACATCCAAAAGTCGGGATCACGGGATCCTGATGCAGGCCGAAGGTGCCTGTTGTATCCAAAGATCGGGATATTCGCATCCCGTGTTTGTTATGCTAGAAGAGCCCCAGATCGAAATTATGGTGCTCCCATTTTTCTTGGGATTTGGAGAGCTCTTCCTCCTGCTATAGTGGGGTTGATCGCCCGCTCGTGTTATGCTCAATAACTGCTTCATTAGCCGAAGCACTTGATCGGGTCAAAGTAGAGTGCATATACTGAGACTTTATGATGCGCCTAACTGAGACGCTGAAGAGATACGCCTGACTGAGACGTCGAAGAGATGCGCCTAGCTGAGACGCTGAAGAGATGTGCCTGACTGAGACACTGAAGTGATGTGCATGACTGAGACGCTGAAGAGATGCTCCTGACTGAGACGCTGAAGAGATGCGCCTGACTGAGACTCGCCTGGATGAAGCGTGACTTTAGGCCTTTTTTGATTTCTTCTTCGTAAAGAGTCTTCTATGTAAAAAGAGTCTTCTATGCAAAAAGAGTCTTTAGTCATGTAACAGACTTTTATAAAAATAAAAAGCCTATTTGTGCTGCTACTCTTTTACTGTTTTATGATATTTTTGACGCATGTTGACTTGGGTAGTTGATGCATCTGAAATTTTCTTGCTTCTACAAGACCCCCTTCAAAGTTTTCGAAACTTTCTGAAGTTTTGGAATACTTTGAATAAGAAGCATGGTGGTATCTTCAATGGGACGCATGACTGTTCGAGGCACATGATTGTTCCACACATCTGTGATGAGGCACACGATCCTCCCAGTTTTAAATGCAAATGATAACGCTTCGAAATAAATAAAAAGATTAATGATGATCTTTTGGATATCTGCAGCAATCATTTTGCAGTACCAAAACAATGGCTGATGTCACTCTTAATTGGTTTTCGCGTATGCCCAAGCCTATAAATAGGCGTCTGGTGGAAAGAGAGAGTCCTTCCTCTCTTTGCTTCCTTCTTTTAGAGTTCTTCTTTCAAAAAACTCTAACTTCTTTTAAGAGATGGCTCCCAAAACCCCATACAGTGGCGCTGACAGAGGACGAGGCTGGGGTAAGGAGCCGATGGAGTTTGACGAGGACGTTCCTATCGTCACTATGACTTTCGCTAACGTTCGGCCAGCGGTGACGGGTGGGTGTCTTCTGTCTTTGTGGTTCCCAATATTTTAGACGAGTTTGGGGCACACGGATGAGTTGCATCCTATTGCTGTACCCTAACTCCTTGTTGCTGATGCGCATAGACTTCTGTCCTGATGATGCGCTGAGGCTATTCCGCTGACGCGCATGGATTTAGGCCCTGATTATGCGCCGAAGCTTTACTGCTGATGCGCATGGGCTTGGGTCCTGATTATGCACCGAAGCTTTACTGCTGACACGCATGGGTTTAGGCCCAGATTATGTGCCGAAGCTTCACTGCTGACGCGCATGGGCTTAGGCCCTGATGATGCGCCAGGCTACTGATGCGCCCCAAATGCTTTGTCTTTTTAAAGCCTCTAAATTTTTCCTTGCTGCCTGACTTTTATTTTTGCTGTGTCAGTGTCGATGACTATCCCCTTGCTAAACGAAGTCCTTCTGGATGCTTCCCTTTGCCAAATAGGGGTTAACTTTAATGAGGAGGTTATTAACCCAGCGAAGGCTGCTATCCTGCTGAATTAGCCTTTCGAAAGAATGTTGCAAATTCGGGATCAGTCATCTATTTTTCTCTAAAGTATGATGGAGAGCGGCAAACTAAAATCTGCTAAATCCGAGAATATAACTTTCTTGAAGCCTGCCTTTCTGTTTGGTGACCGTTTGACCTCCACTGAGGTGAAGATACTGAAGATCAAGGAAGACTGGTTCTTCACGGCGAGGGATGTGACCTGTATATGCGACAGTTTGAGCATCAATTGTCGCTGACGGCTTTCTACCGTTTAGCTTCCAAGAGGAGGATGCCATGGGAACTTACTCATTCTCAAGGAGGGGCAGTGGGGGGTACCCTTCGGATTGATGTTACTTCGAATCAAAGGGATACCTTGGCTGCCTCGCGAGCCGGGACCTCGTACAATTGTCGAACTTTGTGCCCTGGGAGCCTTTACAGTGATGTTCCTCCTGACACCTTTGCCTTTGGTGCTTCGACCTTTGCAAGTCAGATGCGAACATCGAAGGTTATGTATCCGAAAGGAGGTTTTTGGGTTGAGGGCTGGTGTCACCACGTGTCAAAGTGGGACGAGCTGACCCTTTGGTTTTTGTCGAAGTTCAAGACTGAGCTCAAAGTGATTGGGCTGACTGTCGCTTTTCGCGCCACCCAAGCAGGTGTCGACCTTAATCGGCCTATGTTTCTTGCTCTCCTGGAAATGTTCAACACCTAGACTGGCACTTTCTTTATTCCAGTGGGGGAGTTAGGATTGGCCCTCCATGAGATGTATAAGGTGTCCAAGCTTTCCTGGGGCTCGAAGCCGTATGAGGAATATTTTTCGACAAATGAAGAGATCCATGTCCTGGAAGACAAGGATCCAGAGATGATGGCTGTTTTCAAGGAGGTGGCAAGCCACCATTATCTGATGCAACGAAAGGATAAGGGTGGGTCACAGCCCCATATAACTGCTTGGAGGGATTATGTCTTCAAGCAGGACCTGACGGACCCTTCCAAGATTTGGTTTGTAACTCCGCAGGGACTGAATCACGCGGAGGTAACCTCCGAAATGAGCCGACTAGGCGAGAAGACTCTTCGTTCAAATAAGAGTGGCAACGACATATACATTTGTTTATGGCATTGTGTGCACCGAATGTCTTCCAAGGCAGTGTTGACTGCATACTTGATGATATGGCTCTGGGACTACGTGTTCTCCGACGGATCTTGATCTGTAGAGAGAGTGAGCAGGAACCTCATTTTGCCAGCGGTAAAACTGGTTTTTGGTCATCCTTCTGGCCTTCCTCCCCGCGATGGTGTGTAACCTGCTGCGGGGTTTAAGAGATTTTGCTGACGATGTGGTCCATGAGAGGGGCATGAAAGACAACTTTCCTCGAGCTGAGCTACCGTTCCATTATCTGATGGGATGGTTGATTCTGCATCACCCAAATGTGATGAGCCCGGGCCCTGAAGATGATCATGTTATAGGTGACGCCTTTATCCGTCGCTTCTATAAGAGAAAGTGGCTGCACACCGGTGTCCCTGTCTGTAGGAGGGTTTTGTCTTATCTTCAGGGGTGGAAGATCACCAAGGTCAATCCCGTCTTCATAGATTTTGAGGCTGACCAAGAATTAGAAGACTCCGGTGAGGATGCGATTGCCCTGCCGACATGGAGGTTTCGTTGGTTGCAGAGTATTCGGCCTTCCCATTTGGTCTACTGCAACCAGAATAAGTGTTATCTGGAACCGTATTTGTCGAGCCGGTTTACATATCAGTTTGGTTATACCCAGCTAATGTTAAGAAACCCCAGTAATAATCTGGAGATTGTCGGGAGTTTACTAGATGGAGCCCGGGGTTGGCAATATTACAATGCCGGATGCACTAGAGTTTGTTTCACTACGCCAGTTCACAACTCTCGGCCGCAGATCTTGTATTCGGCTGTTAAGCTGTATTGCTCCATGAATACTGTGTTCCCAGAATATGACAGGGAGACTAGTTTCATCGTTGGCACTCTGCTAGAGGCAACGAAAAACATGTTGGTGGTGGTCCGGTCATATCGTCCACCAGATGTTGCAGGTTATCGGGTTGCTGCTGCAGCAACAACGGGGGGTACTCGGGAAGAGCCCCCAGCTGGAAAGAGGTGGGCTGCCACGGAGGTCGGTTCGTCTGTGCCAAAGAGGCCGAGAAAAGCTATGACTCCGAAGGTAGGAGCTCCGGGAGTGCCACCTGTAGTACCAACATAATCAGCTCCTACAGAGGTAAAGACGTCCCATGTAGTATGGTTTATTCTTTGATTTTTGTGACTTATGTCCTTTTTTGTAGGAGGTGCCGAAGAAGAAACTCCGGGTTTCAAAATTAGATATTAGCAGACCGAAGGAGGTGGCGATCTCTTCCGACGAGCATATTCCTCCGATTACAGCATCTCCCAGGGAGGGGAGCGCTGATGATGTCGCTTCTATAGAGATTTTGGTGTCTCCAGGTTATGTTAGAAGGGAAGCTGAAGATGCAATAGTTCCTGGGATAGTACAAGCTGTCGTAGGGGCTTCTGGTATCGAGTTCCAGCAGAAGATATGCTTCCGGATGAGGAAGAGGAATGGAGTTCGTCTTCTTCGGATGACGTTCCTCCATAGATCTCTGAGCCTACAATAGGGGCAACAGGCGTGGTTGTAACTAGGGCTGAGCATTAATCGGTTTTGGACCGAAAACCGACCCGAACCGACCCGAATAAGAGTTTCGGTTCGGGTCTAAAAGCTATCGGGTCGGTTTCGGTTTTGAACAAGGAAATAAACGTTAATCGGTTTCGGGTTCGGTTATGCATTTTCGGGTTCGGTTTTAACCGAAAACCGATTAACATTCAGTATAAAAATCATCAAAACCCTAACCCTACTCATTTTCAACCTCTCCATTCTCTCTCCTCTAAAGAACCCGCCGCAAACCCTCCTTCTTCTCCGTTCTCTCTCCTCTAATCCATTTTTTTTTCCTCCGTTCCCTCTCCATCAAGTCCTAGTTTCTTCTCCCTCCCTTCTTCTCTAGAGATGAGAAGACACCCGGTCCCCAACTCTTCGAGTTTAGAAACCCTAAATCCCGTACCTCCAGGGTTAGGAAGAGATTCGACTTCGACTTGAGAGACTTTGAGCCCTCCATTATCCAGATCTGCAATTATCCAGGTATACAAATTCCAAATCATGCTATTAATTTGTAGATCTACACCTTTAATTCATGTTTTTTTAGATCTACAATATTTGAGACTCTCAAACCCTAATTTCTTTCTACATTCCTTCTCCAAATCTTCGACTTGAGAGAGACTGAGTCCTCCATTCTCCAGATCTTCGATTATCTAGGTATACAAACCCTTCTCCGTTTTTATTTTGTTTTTAAATGTTCTATCCAGTCAATATTTTTTTTTTACAACTGAAGAATGTTATTATGTTGTCTATAATGGGATTGCATGCCTGCTTTACAACTGAAAGGAAAAAAAAATGAGGAGAATGCATTACATTCAATCTTCTATGCATCAATCCATCAGTGTGTTTACTTTCATATATGTGCATAGAAATGTTTGGACAATGACTAATTTGTAAGCCTTCATCATAATATTCCTTTCGTGCTTTTTCATTTCATCTTTAGCTTTCTTAATACAAGTTATTCTATGTATTTTCATCTCACATTTAACATGTAATAATCATTTTTTTTGTGTAGTTGCAGACTTGCAGATTTTTGATGGGTCCATTTCATGTTGAATCTTAGATCGATGCAGTGATTCTGGACAGAAAAAGTTGGAAACATTGAGCCATCTATTAACATTTTGTACATTTTGTAGTGTTTCGTGGCTTGGTGTTGTGCTTTGTATATGAATCAAGTGTCATGAGCCATTGAGCCATCTGTTGTAACATTTTGTACATATAAGTGTGCTAATGCCCCCTTGTAGTTTTTTGTTTCTTGTTGTGCTTTACTTTTTTAATCAAGTGTTATTGAGCCAAATTTTGTTTTGCAACTTTTTGTAACATTTTTTTTTTATGTTGGAAACGTTAACTGGGATCTCTTCAATGACTTCTATATTTGAATCCAGCTTTTCTGTTTTTGTAGTTTTTGGTTTTTTGCTGTGATTTGCTACTGCTTTTGCTTTGAATCAACTGTTTGTTTGTCATCGTTTTTTTTTTCAAAAAGCCCATAAGCCCAATTTTGGACTGGCCCATTAACAGAAAAGGCCCATGTGTATAAACCGAGAAAACCGAAAACCGAACCGATTATTTCGGTTCGGTTTAAATTCGGTTTTTGCTGGATTCGGTTCGGTTTCGGTTTCCTTTTTTGACAATTCGGTTTATTCGGTTTTTGAAAATTCGGTTCGGTTTGAACCGAATAAACCGAATACTCACCCCTAGTTGTAACAAAGGAGAGGATTGATTTCTTTCCTCGTTATGATGAAAGGAGGTCGGCTACACTGTTACCGAACCCTACCCCAGACCCAGCAGTAGAAGCCAAGCTGGCTGTCGATCAGGAGGTACTGACAGACTCTATTCCTGCGGAGGGATTTGATGAGGGAGACGAGATTCGTCTGCCGAGCCTGACTCAAAAGGAAATACCGAGTCAGGAAACGAGTGCTGATCTTGCTGTCTTGTCGGAGGAGGAAGGTCCTGTGCTGGCTGCAGGTGGTGTTTTGGAGGCGGAGGAGACAACCCCAGATGTGTGTGGTCCCTCCGAGATTGAAAATGGTAAGGGTTTGCTGGTGAAAGAACCATTTGTTGCACCTCCTACTTGGGGGATGATATCGATGCCCCATTCGGCTCCTTTCGCTCTTTTGGCTCCTCGGGCTAGCGACGAAGTTCAAGTCCCCGACGACGGAAGGTTCGCTGATGTTGAGGTTTCAGCCTCGCGAATTGAGGTCGGTGGATCTTCTTCAGGACCGTCGTCCATCATAGTAGCTCCTACAACTCCTGCTATGACGCCTCAAGTATTGGCTAATACGGATGAGTATGTACAGTTTGCTATCGAGGCAGTGTACAAGATGCTACAAAAAGGGGTATCGACGGTATTGAATGCGAACGGGAGTTTCGTGACGGCGAAAGCCATGGCGCTTCCTTACATTGGTCTGATACGTTCCCACTGGGGCCATGATCATATGGCTGAGATTCTGAATGCGTCGGTGGCTGAGCTCGACCAGCATCTTTCCGAACTTCAGAGTATTCGACGGAATGACTTTTCTGCTCTGATAGAAGCAGAAAAGAAGAAATTGATAGCTGATGTTAAGTCGTCTTATCAGGCCACGGTGGCCATCTGGGATCGCGATGTGGCCGATGCTGAGGCTGCGGAGGAGAGACTATCTCAGTCCATGCAGGAGAAGGTAGAGCTGCGGGCCTCATTGGATGCTGGTATAGCAGAGGTCACTGCCAAGATTCGCCTCCTTGAAGACCAGCGAGCCTAACTTTTGCTAGATGCTGAACGAGCCCAGGCTGAGCACGTAGCATCCAAGGAGAAAGAAGCAGCTTTTACTCGCCATATTCTTTCTCTGACCTGCCAGCGGCAAGAGTTGGACGCTAAGTACGAGAATGATACTGCTCCTGAGGCTGTGGAGGTGATGCGTCAAGAAGCTAAATGCCGAGTCTTGGCGACTGTGGGGACTCGGGCTGAAGACTTGAAGCATCGGATAGAAGAGCTTTCTGCCAGTCCCAGTGATGCTTAGAGATTGTAGTCTTTTTTTATTTTATTTTTCGTTTTTGTTTTTGGCAACTTTGTTGGGGGTGTAATCCTTTACTTTTGAATACAAAATAAAGAATTTTCTGGTGCGTTCATCTTTACTGTCATGAACTAGCGATTTGTGTAGACCTATTATCTTTTGCGCACCTTAGTTTTTAGGTACAAATAATAAGTTTGAGAGGACCGACATGTTTGCCCAGAGGTAATGTGGACGTGGCAAATATGGGGTTCAAATGATGGAATCTTCCTACTCAGAGGTGTTATGGATGTGGTAGGAGTGACTCTGGAGGGATACGCGGAACTACTCAGAGGTAATATGGACATGAAAGTTCTGCGATCGATGTACGACAACGCAGGGGTTGTCTGTACGGGATGTTTACTCAGAGGTAACGTGGACATGGTAAACATGATAAGTAGCACAATCCTACGTAGTGTAACATTCTACTTTGCAGGGTGTAGAGGAGCAACTCAGAGGAAATATGGACGTGGTTGTTCTTCTATTGAGGATAGAATGCCACGGAACAACTGGGTTCCGAAAGTATAGAATTTTGTGAAAGGGAGGTGTATGTGAGCTCTGATGATCAGGTCCACTGATTCCCTTGCTGGGTAGAGATGGAAGTACATATCTGGAAGATGTTAAGAGTAGTACTTCTTTAGGAACTTGCCGTTGATGGACATCATGATCAAGTCCCTGTTTGGTCGGGCGAGGCGGTAAGCACCGTTTGAGTATATCGTCTCTATGATGAAAGGTCCCTCCCACTTGGGCTCGAACTTTCCTGTTATTTTATGAGTCAACACCATCGGTCTCCTGACTGTTAGGACCAGGTCGCCTACTTGGAAAGTCCTCTGCTTGACCTTTTTGTTGAAAGCCTGTGATATACGGACTTGATAGAGTTCAATATGCTGCTGAGCTAGGAGACATTTTTCGTCAAGTGCCTCCAATTCTCGCAGATGACGATGCTGATTGTCTTCTTCTATCAATTGGTTTGTGATCGCTACACGGAGTGAGGGTATCTGGATCTCGAGAGGCAGTACCGTTTCTCTTCCGTAGACTAAGGAGAATGGTGTGTTGTCCGTCGGAGTTCGTACCATTGTACGGTAGGCCCAAAGACATTCGCTGAGCTTTTCATCCCAGTCATGTTTGTTGGATGACATGACCTTTTTATATAGCCTAACGATAGTCTTGTTAAAAGCCTCGGCCAATCCGTTCGCTGCCGGATTGTAGGCGGTTGATGCCACGTTCTGAATACGATTCTTGTCACAGATTCTGCTGAAAGTATGGCTGATGAACTGTAGACCATTGTTATGGATAATCCTATGAGATACCCCGAAACGGTAGATGACATGATGCTTGATGAAGCTGATCATCCTAAAGATTTTCACTTCCGTCAGTGGAACTGCTTCTGTCCATTTGGAGAAGTAGTCGGTGATGGCTAGGATGAAGCGGTGTCCCCTCGATAAAGAAGGGGTGATAGGTCCCACAATGTCCATGCCCCATGCTTCAAAGGGCCAGGAGGCGACCGTAGGATGTAGTGGTTCCGATGGTGTATGGATAAAGTCGGCGTGAAGCTGGCAAGCATAGCACTTTTTAGCATAGTCGACGACGTCGGCTGTCATGGTTGGCCAGTAGTAACCCATGCGTCGCAGTCGATCCTGCAACTTAGGCCCGGGTTGGTGAGCCCCGTAAGTTCCGTCATGAGCTTCTCGAAGGGCTTCGGCTGCTTCTTCGTTGGATAGACATCGAAGGAGAAGTCCATCGTAGGAGCATCGGTACAGCATTTTAGTAGCTGTATCATAATATAATCGAAGGGAACGTCTTCTGACCGAGACGGCTTCTTTCGGGTCTTCTGGGAGAATTCCATAGACAGCGAAGTCGATGAACGAGAACCTCCAGTCTCGGACATTAACACCGGCACTTGTCGTCATGGTATGGGCTATTTGTGTGCATAGGTTGTTTTTAGGACAGACCAAGTCTCGACCAACTATCGTGACGTAGTGTTGAGTCCCAAGGGGTGCTGCTAATGAAGCTGCGAGGCCAGCCAGAGCGTCAGCCTCCAGGTTTTGTAGCCGAGGTACGTGTTCTATGAAGAACTTGGTGAAGGTTGAGATAATATTCAATGCAACTTTATGGAAAGAAACCAGATCTTCATGACGAATTTCGTACTGCCCTCGTATTTGGTTAATAATGAGTTTTGAGTCGCCATAAGCTTCTAGATGATCCACCCCCAGTTGTTGCGCCAGCTGGAGTCCTATGATGAGAGCATTGTACTCGGCAACATTGTTGGAGCACAACTTTGAAAGGGAGTAAGCACGCTGGATGACCAGCTGATCAGGGAGACTAAGACCACCCCCACTCCTGCGATGATTTGGCCTTTGGGGCCTGTTCTCGAAGCGCCATAAAAAAACACCCGCCAGACGGAGTTTTCTTCAACAACGTTTGATTCTTGGACTTCATCCGGAATGTCTTCATAGAGTCTGGAGGACTCTGGGATCGGGTGCGCGGCTAAAAAGTCGGCTAGTGCTTGACCTTTGACGGATTTTTGTGGGACGAATACCATGTTATACAGTATCAATAGGATTGCCCATGTAGCTAGTCGAGAGATCAATGATCCCGGCTTCGTCATGAGAACCCTGAGTGGATTGACTCGGGAGATGATATGAATTATCTGGCCTGAAACGTAATGGCGAGTCTTCTGGATGGCGAACACCAAATCCAAACATTCCTTTTCGATAGGGTTGTACCAGTTTTTAGCCCCTATCATTGTCCTACTAAGGTAGTAGATATCTTGCTCGTAGCCTGTATCATTGTTCTGAGCCAACAAAGTGCCGAGAGAATAATCTATGGTATGGATGTAGAGGAGAGATGGTTTGTCTGTGACGGGTGCCACTAGGACTGGCGGGCTTGTCAGGTAAGCTTTGATATCATCGAAAGCTTTCTGGCATTCTTCTGTCCAGATGTAGGAGACTCCATTCTTCATGAGCTGGGTGAAGGGTTGACATTTTTGGAAAGATTTGCTATAAACCTTCGGATGTATGCAAGATGCCCTTGCAGGCCTCGAAGTTCTCGGAGGTTCCTCGGAGGGTTCATGTCAAGGATGGCTTTGGTCTTCTCAGGGTCGACATGAATGCCTTTTTCCATGATAATGAAGCCCAAGAACTTTTCGCTTGAAACTCCAAGGAAAGATTTAGCGGAGTTCATCTTGAGTTGATGTGCTCGCATGAAATCAAAGACTGTCTTTAGGTCTTGTAAGTGATCACCTTTGAGACGACTCTTGACGGCGATATCATCAACATAGCATTCAACTGTTTTACGTAGATGTTGATGGAAGATGGTACTCATAGCTCGTTGGTATGTAGCACCAGCGTTCTTCAAACCAAAGGGCATCACTGTGTAGCAGAAAATCCCTTTCGGAGTCCTGAATGACGTGTGTTTTGCGTCATCGGGAAACATTTTGTTCTGGTTGTATCCCGAATACCCATCCATGAAAGACATGCGTTCGAAGCCACATGTATTATCGATCATCACGTTAGTGATTGGAAGCGGAAATTCGTCTTTCGGGCAAGCAGTATTGAGATCTCTGAAGTCGATGCAGACTCATATCTTTCCATTCTTCTTGGTGACAGGGACGACATTGGCCACCCAATCTGGATGTTGCTCTTCACAAATGAACCCGCTGCTAAGGAGTTTATCCACCTCTTGATCGATAGCGTTCATGATGTCAGGACAAAAAATTCGTTGTTGCTGCTTTATAGGCTTGGCATCAGGTAAGATGTTAAGTCTATGCATCGCGATCTGAGGATCAAGTCCTGACATATCTTCGTAGCTCCAGGCAAAAATGTTGATATATTCTTTGGCCAATTAGACTAAAGACTCCCGGTCTCTTCCCTTTAGACTCTTTCTAATGAAGATAGGTTTGGAAGAAGACCCATCCCCAAGGTCGATCTGCTCGACTTCGTCTTCGGTAGGGGTTGGCGTGATTCAAAATGAGACTCCTACTACGCTCCTAGGCATTGAGCCCAAGGTTCTTCCTCGAAGAATTCTGGCGTTTGGTCTTCGCCTTCATCGTCTCGAGATTGTGCAGATATCGTGTTGACTGATAGCACCTTCATAAAGATTGGGCCGATGCTGGTATCGAAATCCCAAGTTGATGCTTCAGATGAATGAGAGTGTTCCACTTCTTCTGCTTCCGAACTCTCTGGAGTTGCCGACGACGTGACATAGCCTACCCCCCGTCGAGTACGATGATAGTAGTCCTACGACTTTTCTTCAGGTGTTGGAAGTCGGAGGGAAAGATGCGGACCTTTGCCGTAGTTTAGGCCCTTGTTGCTTTTCAGATCGTAGCCCATCTTTTGGATGAGGTACTTTGCCTTGTTCGTGTACCGATAGACTTGTATTCTGCCGGTATCCGGTTCTGGCTCGAGTGGCGGAAGGTTTTGATGACGCTCGACTTTGTCGAAGATGATGGGTTCTTCGTCCTGTTTCCGCGGTGGGACTATAAAACAGACTCCTTGGGACAGGACTACTCGATTTACATGATTGACGGTCGTTATTTATGTTTGTAACGACCGTAAAGCGTTATCTAGTATATACATGGCATTCCAATGTGGAAGACTAGAGTAATTGAAAGACACTCTATTATTTATAAAACACGAGATTTTGTCTCGTGGGATTACATTGTCAAGAGAAGGTGCATCTATGTCAGCAGATATGTATTCTCCTAACTCTTCATCCGTGAGCACTGGGGCTGGTTCAAGAGAGCTCATCACAGACTTGACCTTGGACTCTGAGAGGGCTATGTGGTTCTTCTCTTGCAGCTTGAGTGAGGCCGAAGATTGCAGAGGCTTGCCTCTAAGACGCACCTTCAGGGGTGCCTCAACTGCGCCTTCGGTGACCGGTGCCTTCCCATGTAGTTTTGCCATAAGGGGAGTCGAAATTTGAAAAGGCTTTCCTTTGAGCCGTATCTTCAAGGGAGATTCGGTAGATATTCTGCCTAGAGAAGTCGGTACTTTTTCAGGTAACTTGATTGCCATAGGAGGCAGCGTTTGAGGCGGTTTTCCTTTGAGTCAAATTTTCAGAGAAGCATTGGGAGTCATCTCTGTCTCCACGTCCGTCTCCGCCGCCATTTCTGCTTCGTCATCAGCATCTTTGGCTTCCCCTTCATCGAGCGACTTATATAAGCTAGCATCAGCGAAGTAGGCTTCGACCCCTTTGAAGGGGTCAATGTCGGTGAACTCTGTTCGGATGATGTTGTTAGTGGACACATACTTCATGCATTGGTGGAGTATAGACGGCACCACCATGTACTCGTACAGCCACGGCCGACTTAGCAGGAGGTTGCAGTTGACGTCGGTGTCTACGACATAGCAAGTCACTTCGGTTCGGAGATTACCGATATGACATTTCAGTCGGATTTTCCCCAGCGGTTCACTTTTGCTGGCATTGAAATCGCTGCTTGTAGTGTTGGAAGACGCCAGACAGTGCATCGGGATTTCCAATGTTGAGAGCAGAGTCCTAGGGATGATGCTGAGGGAAGACCCTGGATTAATCTGAATTTGCTTCACCTTGATGGAACCCACATACCATGTGTAATACAGCGGCCTGTTGTGCCGGTTGTGCTTGAGTAGCATGTCTTGTTGGGTGAAGGTTATGTTGGGGATGACCTCATCCATACAATGGCAGTGCGCACAAGTTGTTGGGATATCCTCAGGCTGCTTAACCTGACTAATGAAGGACTCAACATCCTTTAAGGCTTCACAGAGAGCTTCGTGGGTGTCTTTGGAAAAACGAAGAAACTCGAACAGAGATAAAAGGGCAGGAGTACCGGCAAGTTGCGCCAGTATGTCAAAGTTGTGGGACTTAGTTGGCCCCGAAGCATTTTCTTTTCGTAAAGGCTTGTCGAAGCGGGCCTCTACGTGCTTCTATTTATTGGCTATTGGAGGTCTGGATGGACCCCCTTCCTGGGCAGCAGGGTTGGTGTAGGGAGGCACCACCTCGACGACAGCTTCGTCAGGTTGGGCATTTTGTTGCGAACGCGTTTGTACAGGAAGTGCCTCTTCCATGGAGGAAGAGACCATGCGGCAAGAGTTGGTCTTCTTGTCCTTGGTTTTGGAAGCAGAGCGTACCCCCGGTTGAGTAACTTCAGAGACGAGGTCTGGGTGAACCCGTACGATCTCTCCCCGAGATGTGGTGAGTGGGATGAGTCCACTCATGTTGTCACGGGTAGGTGGTAGGTTGATCACCTCCATTGTCGCCTTTGGGATGGGGACGACGCCATCTTGTGCTGTGTTTGGCGGCAAGGTGCCAAATTGGAGCGACACCAGGTTGGCCGAGACTGTCTTTTCTTCGTAATCGACAGAGATAACATTCGTATTGATCATGCGCTGGATGTAATTCTTGAGGACATAGTAGTCCTGAGTTGGATGTACGACAAATAGATGTATACGTGTGAATATATATATAGATAAATATGTGTAAATATATAGATGTATATGTGTATAACTATATATGTGTATAAATATGTGTATGAATAAATATATAATATTAAATATATATATGGGTGTGTGTATGTATGGATAAATATAGATAAGTAAATAGGTATCTAAATATATATGTATAGAGAGTAAAATATAATACGTATAATAATACATGTGTATAAATATATATAAGAATATATATATATATATATATATATATATATATATATATATATATATATATATATATATATATATATGTGTATATAGGTATAATGTATAAATGTATATACATTAGCTAATATATATGATAGTTCCTAAATAAGAAAATAGAGAAAGAAAAGAGAAAGAATAATATGCAGTAGCAACCGACCAAGCCCAGCTCGAAATCGAGCTAGGACCCGAGCCACTCCGAACTCAGCTGGAGCTCAACCAGAGCCCAGCAAGGAGCTGGCCCAACTCAGTACTCTCCCTAACCCGATGGTACTTCTGCAGCACGTATAAAACGAACAGAGGCAAATCACTAAACCCTAACTCCTCGCGCCCCATCCCCGCACACGTCCTGCCTGGGCGCACCCCCGCGTGGCGCGCGTCTCCTGGGCCGCGGTCGGCCGTCGGTAGCGTGGCCGTGCGCGCGCGCCATGCGCGTGACAACAGTACACAGACACAGCAGTAAGCACAGAGATCGCCCAACTTCGAAGGTAAATATCTTCCTCTGTACTTCGTCGTTTTGAGATCCGTAAAATGTTTTGGAAAGACAACCTAACCCACTCCGACTCCCTTCAAATAGTTCGTTTTGTGTTGCATCATGTGCATCGGAAAATGAGTCCGAAGATTGACGAAAATCCTGTCCAAAACAGGACGTAAGTCGGTCCAAACACCCTTGTTGGGAGGCAAATCATCGTCAAACCAACGAAAGTTTAAGAAAACTGTTTGAACAACTTTTTAGACAACATGTAGGGCTTCCTAACCTAATTTGTAGTTTCGAATTTTATCTACTGTGGGCAAAGAAATCAGTTTCCAAAGTTAGAGAAAAATCTGTTTTCAAAACAATAAAATTGCTCCACACGACGTGCGTCACGCCAACCCGAACGACGTGGTCACGAAATGTAAACATCGAAAGCTACGTAACGGCTTTGTGGTCGTGTGGGCTTTGGCGGAATTCAAATTGGTCGCGTGTGCGCGACGAATTTGATGCGTATCCGTCGAAATTCACCGTATCGTGCACTTTGCAAATTCTCCAATTACTTTGTGCACGCTCGTCAGATCGAGACGAAACTTGCGCCAACAGAACCATATCGTTTTTCTGGTCCTGTATGCCATGTTTGGTCCAATTCTGAGATAGTTGATAAAATCGTCGTTTTGCAGGCCCCGCGGTCCGACTCAACGAGTGATTTTGTGCACGGCCCGTCGGAATCCAACTTTGGACATACGGTTGGGTTCGTATCGGAAAACTGGATCCGTAGACATGTAGTTTGATGACTTTAGAGACCGTTGACTCTGGCACGCTTTTCGGTGCAAAGTGGGTCCAACGACGGATACCATTTTTGCCCGAAATTACCATTTTGCCCCTGTGTCCGGAATTGGACTTAAGGACAGGTAATCCTAGCTAATTTGACTATTCTGAGAACGTTGGTACTATTTATTTCAGCATCCGGAGACTTCTACATGTGTTGATTGATTGTGGCTCATTGAGTGGTATGGTATTTTGGTTTCTCCAGCTAAGGACCTCAGGCAAGTACACTTTCTGATTGCTTTCCGATTTATAGTAGTCTTTTCATTTCATGTCTTTACGTATATCTTGCTGCTTGTTGACACGCTCGTCACACGGAGTTGTCGGGAGGGAAAATATCTTAGTATACATGTGGACTACCCAGAACTATCCTATTGTCTTTTCGTGAATGCTAGCCGCTGCGCACGACACGTGCAGTGTGCCTTATTTACCCCTAGCCATCCACATGTCGAAAAGGATATTTCACACCACCTAGATAGATGTCTTTTATTAGTTTTTCCTTGTTTACTTCTTTCTCGTGCTATGACATCAGTTATCTTCCAGTTTTGATATCTCATATGTTATTTTCATGTCTTGTCGATTCTATTGTGTTTTTGCATTGCCATCGGTTTGTGTACTTGTTCCAATCCTGACTGGATAACCAACATTTTTTAGGTTTAGCCGCTACCACTCTTAGCACTGGGGAGGACTTGGGTATGCTGAAGACAACCTAGAAATAGAAAGCAATTGTAACAATTTCATTAATTGTAAATCTTGTATTTTTTTAATTATAAATCATGTAAATGTTGTAATAAACTTAGAATTGTGAATGAGCAGCAAATATTATATTTTGTGATTTTGAGCATTTATTTCTTGCGGGCTTGACAGCGTTCTACCGCCGACTCTGCGGCGTAGGCTGGCTTGGACACGTCTCGTATCCGGAAAAGCGGGTGCGGGTCGTGACACATAGTAGTCCTGAGTTGGATGTACGACAAACCGATGGTAGTGACAGTACTTCGGGTTGTCAACTCTTCCAACCTCGTTGGGACGCTTTGGGTCCGATAATTTAATTTTATCACCCTGCTTCAACATCTCGAAAAGTTGCAAGGTGTCTTCGTCATTGAAGGAGTAGACCTCCTTTAGCTTCGGTACAAGCGGAGGCTTTTGAGTAGGTGCTTGTGCGCTTTTATAAGCATTGACAGTCATTGCCTGCTTCCCCTTCGTCTCACGTCCAGGGTTGCTGGTAGCGGGCCATTTTCTCTTGTCCTCAAAGGCAGGAAAACTGACTCCCAGAAGACGAGCATTGCATGCCTTCTTTTTAGCTGCTTTGGCCTCAATAATCAATGAGCTCCAGTCGGGAGGAGGAGTGGAGTTGAGCCAGAGCTTAACCGCAGGAAGCATGTTCTTGCTGCAGGAGGAGAGGAGTGCATGTTCTGGCATACCCGAGGGCAGTCACAAGCAGGCTTGTCGAAATCGTTCGATGAATGCTCGAACGGTCGCTTTTTTTGTCTGACGTACTTCTATAAGGGACGCCATCGTTATGTCTCTCCTTTCGTCATAGAAA